>VDFB02290768.1:0-51434 GCA_007258455.2 Sequoia sempervirens
AAAGAAAGATTCTATTGCAATGACATGATTAACACGTTTACATACTTGTAGGATGTAAATTATGAAAATTTTAATTTTACCGAAGGGTCGGGTCATTACAGAAACTGTATAAACCAATCCGCCCATTCCGCCATTGCTGCCCTAGCAACTGAAGAGATGCGGACGTGCAATTCATTGTCTAAGTCCCGCACTGTGTACATCAAGAATGCCTCGTTCACCCTTTTGTAGTGGTGCAACGACTTTATGAATTCCAACTGGGGATAATAGTTATATATGTGTTGTATGCTCAACGATCCCTCGGTGTTCAATCCTCTGAATTGACCTTCATAGGCCACCAGGTAGACTAGATATGACACCATGTGGAATACATGAAACTGGAAGTATTCTGTTATTTGTTGATGTAGGCAATCACTAATCAAAGTAGGCCAATCATTAAACTCGGTTTTTTTCATAATGTGAGGTATGGCATAAAACATCCAAGGTTGGAACTTGGTGGCATCTTTTGAGCCAGTGACCCTGTTGAGCAAAGTGATGATGATGGCAACCTCGTCCTTGAACTCTCCTCGCTCGACATTCTTGGGCAAGGTCTTATGTTTTTCTTTCATCCATCTCTGTGCAATCTTCTTGCTATATTTATCTTTATGCATATTCCACATCTTTTCACATTCATCCCTTGAAAGAGTTATGCTTTCAGGCCACGGAGGAATGGAAAAACACCTTTCGACCATATCAGGCTTTAGACTGCAAATCAATCTACCGTCTGCTGACTGGATCTCCCTAGTAGCCGGGTTGTAATGCTTAATGCAAGCCGCATTACTAACTCAAGGCTCAACCGATATAGGAATAGACGCCGCTAGAGTTCCTAATGTCCTGTGTTCTGATTGAAGTGTTGCCTCGCTTCTCCAAGGCATGTAGATCGAACAATCGCTTGACATGATGCAAGTCTGTCTTTTGATATAATTGTGAAAGATAACCGACGACTTGAAAACATTAGGAGTGTATTCCATTTAAAAACTTGAAGAATGATCAGAACTGCCTCTTGGTTTACAAGTCTTGAACAATTTCTATTTTTAGAATGCTGATTTATTGTGCTCCAACGGACGAATTTTGAGAAATTTTTCTGATATATGGGTTTTGTTCTAAATATCAATGCAAGACAACCCAGATCGTCCGTTTTTGAAAATTTTGAATTTAGCCTGAAAAAGCAACAAACCCTAATTTCTTCAATTTTCCCCGAAAAAAGCTGACATCTGGGTTTTGTTCAGAACATAAACAGAAATGGACCTGATTGATTTGCAAAACCCCGACGCTTTGATCGAAAAAGTGTACCAACCCTAGGTTTTTGAACTTTTGAAAAAGCTGCGATATGGGTTTCTTCGTAAGACTGATTGACAAGGACCCGTGATGGTTGAAATTTGAATGCACCGAGGTTTTCACCGACACATGCAAAATAAAAAGCAATTTGCTGCAACTTGATGAAGTTTCTTGAAAAAATTCTTTCCAAGGTTGAGGCGCATCCGCCCGTGATGACTGGAAAATTGAAAGCCTTGGTCATTCCTTCGCTTGAAAAATTTGATCTTTGGAACAAGAAGAGCCCAGCAAGTGGTTTATGCTTTGCTGGTCTCGAAAATTCGATGTAAAAACAGCAACTATGGGATTCTTGAATCACAAAAATTCTTCAAACTTGCTGCTCCAACTTTCTCCTCTGGATGCTACCTGCAAAAATAATGAAAAATACATTGAAAAGAAGTGTTAAATAGACTGAGGGTTTGATTTAGGTTTTGTTTTCTTTTTTGCTTTTATTTCAAAACCCTAAATCTCAGCCTCTTGAACTTGGACGCCATCCTTCTCTTCTTGCAAATTTTGAAATTTTGAAAATTCGAAAATTCTCTAAGGCATGAAACTTTGGGCGCCTTTCTCCAAGAGGGGCGCTTATTTTCACCAGTGTTAGTCAACATTTTACCTTTTTCAACTTTTCTCCATTTTGACATGCTACTTCGCCACTGATTTCTCGTTGACAGACCAACCCGACAGGCGAGCTGAGTGGTTCATGGCGAAGCCTGACTGATTTTGAGAGATGTTTTGGAGGCACCTCCAGCTAAAAACTTGATTTTGACCTTCGAATTCATGGGAGGCTTTTCCTCCTAGGGGCGCTCAACTTAATCAGTGTTAGCCATTTTTTTGATTTCCAAGTTCTTCATTAGCTCCCCTTGTACAGATGATTTCTCTGAATCTGGAGTTCCGGGCGTCGGATTGACTGATGGTTGGGCTCGTTATGAAGCTGAGAGGATTTCAGGAGGGGTCTTCTGGAAACACTTCTGCCAAAAAGTAGCTTTTAGGTCCTCAAAAGCTTGGGCGCCCCTGGCAAGCTGGGGCACCCAACTTCACCAAAGTTAGTTTATTTTTCACATTTTTCACCTTTGCTTTCGGATTTTTGTTTTCAACTCTCGTCTGACCCTCTGTTCCGCCCTTTGAATCTGATGATTGCGAGCTCCGTTTGTCGTGCTGAATAGCTCACTGGAAAGCCTGTTGCATTCTGAAGACATCTCGTTATAACTTCGACTGTAAGTTCATCTGTTTGAAGCCTTGAAAAGTTGGGTGCCTTTCTTGACCTAGGGCGCCCAGTTTCTCCATACTTAGAAAAAATTTCAACTTTTTACTTCAACCTTCTTCTTTGAGTTTCAGATCTTCGCTCTATACCTTCCACTTTGACTCGAATTTGCCGGAGACTGGATTGTCGGATGCTCTGACGGGGATATCCATCGCGAAGCCGACTGAAAACTGAGCAACTTCTATTGGAGGTCTAAACCCTAATTTACTCATCTGATGCCCTAAAAAGGTGGGCGCCTTTCTCCAACAGGGGCGCCCAAACTCAGCAGTGTTAGAAAATTTTCATGATTTTTCAACTTTCTTTCTCGTTCTTCGTGCATGTTCATCGTTTCACCTTCTGCCGGAAGTTTGAAAGTCGAATTGATTTCAGCAATGGATGACCTCCATTGATGACCCTGAGCTCCGTGATATGCTTTTGAAAAAGTATCAGACCCAGAGGGGCAACCGGGATTATTTTAAGACTCGACTGTACTCACCCTCCTCGATAATGGACAATATTTTGAGCCAACTGGAACAAATCAGTTCGACTCGTCGGACCAACTTTCTATTTTAGAAATTCTTTAACAAGATCCGCTTCAAGGAAACCCAGAAAAACCTAAAACGCTATTTCAAGAAAATTTCTAAAATAGCAGCTTTTCCTAAAATTTAGGGATGAAAACCGAGATCCCGGGCTTTGTAGGTTGCTTACCTTTTTAAGGCACTCCGTGATCGCCGAAATTTTGCGTTTTAACCCCTCATGCAAGACATGCACACCCAAATTTTGACCTTTTTGACTGATTTGACAAGACTTTTACTCATTTCTTCAAAATGTCTAAGTGTAACAAAAATTTTAATTTTGGGGTACAACAAATCCCTAACCACATCAACTAGCCTACGGAAACTCTGGAATAGGCTAATTGAACTTTACACTGCTCAAGAGTGAGAAGGGTGTTAGAATAATATTTCTTTATGCTGTTAATGGTCAATAATGTAATTAGTTAGTTTAGACCATAGTTACGGGACTCGCCCGGACTTGCCAGGACTCGGCGAATCCCGACCTGAGCACCCCTGGCTGAGTCCTGGGAGCTCGGGCACGGACACGGCCACGGCCGCGTCTAGCTGCTTCCAGGCCGGACTCGCCGGACGCACCACGTCCAGGCAAGTCCCGATCCCTGGACGCGGCCAGCGGCAGCAAGGCAAAGACACAATAAAAAAACATAAAATGTAAGTTAAAGTTTGTTTTTTTTTGTTCTATATTATCTCCCCAACCCTAAAAGCAACCTCATTTCATTCATTTGGCAAAATAGCAGGAGAAGAAAGTTGTGAAGAAAAATAGGAGAAGAGAGGGCAACCAGCAAGCTGTTGAAGACAAATCCAGGGTCATATATCATTTGGGAAGCTTCAAACCAACAAGGAGGTGCATTGAGAGCTCATTACCAATGATTGGGAGGAGTTTGCATTGCATTCCAAGCCAAATCTAAGAGGTAAGTTTGATTTTAATTGTTTTTTTTTTGTTTTTTTAACAAATAATTCATTGTAATTTGTAAAATCATTTTTTTTTTAGTTTGCATATTTTTTTTACAAACCCTACTTGCAACTTAAATAATTTTAGAAACCCTACTTGTTATTGCAGCCACATTCATTTGCAAATCAAACCATATTATTATTTTCACAATGTCTCAAACCCCAGTTAGAAAAGACCCTGCTTGGAAACATGCTGAAATCTTTCTCGGAATGAAAAGAGAAGCAAAATGTAAATACTGCAAAACAATATATCATGGAGGTATAAATAGATTAAAATACTATATTGCACGCATACCCGTCCATGATGCAGTGGGCTGCACTATAGCACCTCCTGAGGCTGTTTGTGAAGTGCAAGTGCAATTACAAACTTTTGAAATGCAAAAAGAAATGAGAAAGAGACGAAGCAGGAGTGGCGAGTGTTGGAGTTGGACAGGGACTTGATGCTGTTGGAGATGCTTCTTCCATGCCTCCATACCGTCCTAGTGCTAATGCTTTTGTTTCTGCACCAGCTATGCCTATGCATACTCCTAGTGCTGGTGGCATTGCTACTGCTTGTGGTAGTGGCAGTATTAGCATTGGCCCTAGAGTTCGTAAATCTAGGGTGGACTCATATTTTGTACCACGCACTACTCCTGGTTCCCAACCGTCGCTTGAGAGCATGGGTTGGAACAAGGACGCACATGATGCAACAAAAAAGACAATTGCAGACTTTTGGTACCACTGCACCATTCCCTTCCATGTAGCCAGGTAATTCTTTTTCGTTTAATTATTTTAAAATTTATATTTAAATTTTAGAATCTAGATGCATCTCATTATCGAATTCAAATTTAAAGTTAAAAACTTAAAACTTTTCATTTTACAATACTTATGTAACTTATTAATTTATTTATGACATGTTTTAGGTCACCTTTTTGGAAAAACATGGTTGATGCCATAACCATATGTGGGGCGGGGTTCAAAGCCCCTAGTGAAGATGAATTAAAGGGCCCACTTTTGACTCAAAAGGTGGCAGATGTGAAAGCACAATTAGAGGAGCAGCCCAAGCAATGGAGGATGACTGGTTGCACCATCATGACTGATGGTTGGATCGATAGGAGAAATAGGACGCTGCTTAATTTCCTAGTTTCCTCCGAAGGTAATTGTACTTCCCTCAATGCATTGAAATTTGAATTTGATTTAGTGATTAATAATTTACTATAGCTGATATATGTTTTTTAATTTATTGAATAATTGGTTTTGCTTATTTTTTCAAGTGACACCGTCTTCATGAAGTCCATTGATGCTTCTGCCCAATTCAAAAATGCCACATACTTGTGTGAGGCTATAGAGGAGGTGATAGCTGATGTGGGGGAAGAGAATGTAGTGCAAGTGGTGACAGATAATGCAGCAAATTATGTTGCTGCTGGTAGATTATTGATGGAGAGGCACCCTACTATATTTTGGACTCCATGTGCCGCCCATTGCATTGACCTGATGTTGGAGGATCTTGGCAAGCTATGGATAAAAACATGTGTGGATGCAGCAAAAAACATTTGCAAATTTGTAAACAATCACACGTGGGTGCTTAACCTTATGAGGCAATACACGGGGTTGAGGGAGTTGTCTCATCCTAGCATCACTAGGTTTGCAACAAATTTTATCACGATGCAATCCTTGATTCAGTCAAAGGCAGCTTTAAGGCGCATGTTCACTAGTGAGGAGTGGTCTTCCTCACCCTTTTCTAGAAGCACTGCAGGGATAGTTGTGGCTGATTGCATTTTTTATGAGCAAGGGTTTTGGACACCAGTGGACGAGATTGTGAAGGTAAAATTTAATTATTTATTATGTTTTAATTTTTAATCATATTTTACTTTTATTTGTTTATTTTCACAACTTCACACTTATTTGTGAAACATGTTTGCACTTTGCAGTTTATTGAGCCCTTGCTAGTTCTCCTACGAGTTGCCGATGGGGAGAAGCCTACAATGGGCTACATATATGAAGGCATGGATAGGGCCAAAGAGGCCATTAGATCAGTCTATGGTGGAGTTGAGGAGAAGTATCGTCCCATTTGGGATATCATTGATAGGAGATGGAAAAACCAACTTCATAGGCCCATCCATGCAGCCACATGTTTCTTAAATCCGGCCTTCCAATTCCGCCGTGATTTCCGTGCAGATAGAAAAATTCTTAGTGGGCTCTACTCGACAATAGAGCGGATGTTGCCCGCTGTTATGTGATGTCCCCGCTCTAGTCAGTTCTCGGGAATAGTGTGTTAGCCCTTTATTGGACCCTTGTGGGCTAGCTGGATTGGTTAGAAGGTCAGTGGTACTTTCTAGAGAGTTTGATAGAGTTTGATCGTTCTCGTTTTCAGAGCCCAGTGTTTGGTTCACAGCAGGCGTTAGCATTTCAGGAGTCGACAGCTTCTGACGGCACAGGAATATTTCGTGTTTTGAGTGAGTTATGGATTTTTAAGTGATTTGAGTTAATTAATTAACTTAATGCCTTTTTATAAAGTCAAATTGACTTTATACATTTTATATCACTTAAATACTTTATAAAGGTGATTTAATATTTTAATCACTTAACACAAAAAGGGCGCCCACTTTATTTAAGTCAAACTATTGAAAGTGACTTAAATTATAATTTAAAAGATTTAAATGTCAAAAGTGGCATATCTTCTTGGAAATGCGTGCCTTCTTGATATAAGGCAATTTGGCAATGAGAAACCCTATTCTTGATGATTTCGAATTTGCCTTGGATATTTTTCCTGTGCCTTCCTCTGTGATAAGAGTTTGAGCATTATTTTCCATTGGAGAACGATTCCTCTTTGATGTTGAGCACTTTTGAGATTGTGAGAGATCAGTTGAATCAGTGCAGTTAAGAGCTTCATTCAGAGGTTCTACATGATTCAATCAGAGTACTTTGTACAGTTTTCCTGTTGTTTGCAATAAGGGGGTTCTTCACTTGTGGCGTCCTCTTCATCAGATTTGTGGCTCCAGCAGTGTTTCTACATCTTTTCCTCCTTGTCTGTACCATTTGCATTGGATTTTGTGCCTTCTTGAAACTTGGGCATGTGAACTTGAAGTAGAAACGCTTTCTCTTTGGCTCCTAAATGTGACCTATTCTTGGCGTCTACCTTCCTTAAGGGTCTGTAACCTGTTTCGGAAAAGGAGAAATCGAATTTGGAGCTTGGGCGTGCTTCTTTGTTAGTTTTCACCTTTCCGGCTGGCAAACTGGATTTATTTCTTATTTAATTATTCTGGAGCATTTCGGGTATGTGATTCGTTTGTAATCTCATTGTATAAATTGCAGAATAACATTTATTGCATCTGTTGCTCATAATATGTTCATGTTGCAATTTTATAAGCTTTAATATGATGCGCACCTTCTCTTCTGTCTACAAACATTCTCTAAAAAACTAAGTAAAACACATTAAGACTTAAGAAAAAGACAGGGGTTTCGTAGAGAGCCAGCAGGGCTCATCACAGTGGTATCAGAGCTCTGATCCTACCAGCCTGCAGGGTTAGCAATCTATATGCGGCCTCATCAGAATAGGTTTGACAGGTACTACTCATGCAGGGGTCCAGGTTTGCAGAGAAGTACTTTTGAACCTTTTTCAGCATTTCCGTTTGACGAACAGGAAGAAGAATTAGGCATTGATAACATGGCTGACAGGGAAGCTGAAGGTTCTCGTAGGAATCATTTTGATGAAGAGGACAAAGAAGCTAGAGATGTGCTCAGAGGCATGGTTGCAGGCCAAGAACAGGTGACGAATATTCTCCAGCAACTCAGCACAAATGTTCAAAATTTGACACTTCATAGGGGACAAAATTAGGATCGTGATCGAGAAGGCAGTGTTCATGGCGAACCCCATAGAAACATTGTTCCAGCTCGCACCTTTGAGAGAGCTACTTGTCCTATTTTTACTAGAAATGAGGTTGATGAAGAGGTTGAAGTTGAACAGGGTGGTGAGATTAACTTTGCAGATAACATCATGGTTATGCATGATGAATGGGATGCACTGCCACCGAGAGTTAAGGAGCACCTTAACTTCGATAGATTCATGAGCCAGAAGAGAGAACACACCAGAAGCAGGAATGACAGGAGGCCTAGAAACAAGCAGAATGATCTTAGACAGGCGACCAATAAGCTTACCTTGGCGAACTTTGATGGCAGTGGTAGAGTTACAGCACGTGCCTGGGTCAGTAAGCTGGACACATTCTTGACATTACGTCCCATGCCTGAGGAGGATGCCATTCGATTTGCAGCACTTCACCTTGATGGCGTGGCTCATGACTGGTGGATTCATGGCATGACTACTCTTCACCATGACCGGATTACTTCGTACCAGGAGTTCACAGATAGACTGGTAGAGAGGTTTGACAAGCATGATCCTGAACTGTTTTTCAGAGACCTAGCACAATTGAAACAATTAGGTAGTTTGGAATCATATATTGGAGAGTTTCAGAGATTGTCAGTTATGGTGACAGGCATTTCTGAGAGGAGGCTGATTATACTCTTCATTGAGGGTCCTTTTGAGCCCATGAAAGGATGGATCAAGGCATTTGATCTGCCTACACTACAGGAGGCCATGAGGAAAGGTCGCAGTATGGAGCTTACTACACCTCGTAAGCAATTTGGCCCGAAACCTTCTACCTCATACACAGATAACAAATCAGATCCAAAAAAGGCTGATAATGCTGATCAAAAGAAGAAATATGCAGCACCATTGGATCGTGAAACTATGAATGATCTTCGTAGAAGGAAACTTTGTTTTTACTGCAAGGGTCCGTATGACTTTAATCATGACTGCCCCCTCAAACCTAAAGGGCAAAACAGGCACATGGAGTGGTTTTATGAGGGAGAAACGTTGACTGATTTTTCTGATCAGCAAGCTCCAATCTATGATACAGATGAAGAAGAGTCAGAAAATGAGGCAGAAATTGTAGTAGAAACTGAGTTACAGGAGGCTCATATGTCCAGCATGCAGAGAGAGGGATCTTTCAGACTCCGTGGGATCCTAGTTGGTCAAAGGGTCATATTTCTTCTAGATACAGGTGCAACCCACAACTTTATTGATTCACGGTTAGTGGAGAAACGGGGAATTCAAACTCAGCAGTTTGAAGGCATTCGAGTGAAGGTTGCAGATGGATACACTCTCAACTGCGAGAGGATGATTCCTGATTTGCCATTGAAACTCAACAATTTTGAGTTTAAGGCAGATTTTTATGTTGTGAACATGGGAGGAACAGATATAGTTCTTGGCATGAAGTGGCTTCATGTGATAGGAGAGTTCACACTTAATTTGCGTGACATGGAGATGAAATTCAGCATAGATGGCACAAATCATGTTCTAAAAGCCATCAAGGACAGCAACCTAAAAGAAATTTCACTCCGGAGAATGGAACGTTTGATTCGACCCGACATGGTAGAGTGGGCTGCTGAGTGCAAATTAATGCCTTCACAGTTGGAGCAGCAAGCTTCCTCTTACCATCTAGATGTGCAAGAACTTCGAATCAAACATGCAAAGGTTTCCAGTGCTATTCCACCAGGTAGACCTCCTGATAGAGGTATTGAACATATCATAGAACTGGATGAGGGCACAAAACCTATTATGATCACTCCTTACCGGCACCCTAAATGCTTGAAAGATGAAATTGAAAAGACCATCAAAGAACTTTTAGCTATGGGGCACATCAGGCCAAGTAAGTCACCCTTTGCTTCTTCGGTTGTTTTGGTGAAGAAAAAGGATGGTACACTCAGAATGTGTATTGACTACAAAATGCTCAACAGAAAGACTATAAAGAACAGGTATCCTATTCCACGAATAGACGAGTTGATAGATGAACTTCATGGAGCTTGCTATTTCTCAAAGATTGACTTGAGGACAAGTTACCATCAGATCAGAGTCCGAGAGGAGGACATAGAGAAAACCGCATTCAAATGTCACTGTGGACACTACGATTTCTTGGTTATGCCTTTTGGGTTAACCAATGCTCTTGCCACATTTTAGTCTACTATGAATAGGGTTTTCCATCCTCACTTGAGGAAATATGTATTGGTGTTCTTCGACGACATCCTGGTTTACAGTAAATCATGGGAGGAACACATGGTCCACCTGGATGAGGTACTGAGCATACTAGACAGGGAGTCCTTGTACGCCAAGGAGTCCAAGTGTGCTTTAGGCATGGCCGAGCTTTTGTATCTGGGACACATCATCAGTGGAGAGGGAGTCAGCATGGATCCAGAGAAAGTTTGAGCTATCATCGATTGGCCTACACCTGAGACATTGACACAGCTCAAGGGATTCGTAGGATTATGTGCCTTTTATCGTCGGTTCGTTAGTGGATTCTCGCAGCATGCTGCACCACTAACTGATTTGACTAAGAAGGGTGCTTTTGTGTGGACACCACTAGCACAGGCGTGCTTTGAGAAGTTCAAACTTCTCATGACTACATGTCCAGTTTTGGCTTTGCCGGACTTCACCAAACCTTTTGAATTACATTGTGATGCCAGTGGTGAGGGTATTGGTGCAGTCATCATGCAAGATCGACACCCTATAGCTTTCGAGAGCAGGAAGCTAAGAGGTCATGAACAGAGCTACCGTATCTATGATAAGGAAATGTTGGCCATCATGCATGCCATGGCCAAATTCAGGCAATACTTGGTTGGTAGTAAGTTCAGTGTTAAAACCGATCATAATAGTCTGAAACATTTTCTTGGGCAGCGAGATCTGAACGAAAGGCAACAAAAATGGGTCAGCAAACTTCAGTCCTATAATTTTGACATCTCCTATGTCAAGGGCACTCAAAATGTAATTGTTGATGCATTATCTTGCCGTCCTCACTTGAGCTCCATTACACAGATTGCAAAGGACTGGAGACATATGATAGTAGCAGAGTATGCTAAGAACCCATAGGCTTCTAGCATAGTAGATGGGACAGTACAGGATGACAGATATTCACTTGTAGATGATTTATCATTTACAAAGGGAGGATATTACTAGTCCAAGGTTTTGAGATGAGGGAGAGAGTATTGAGATCTTTTCATGATTCACCCATGGCAGGACATCCCGGTTACTTTAAGACCTACAGGTAGGTACAGGAGAGATTCTCTTGGAAGGGTCTCAAATCATTCGTTCTTCAGTATGTCAGGGAATGCCTTGTTTGTCAGCAGAACAAGCAAGAACATACATACCCTATAGGTTTACTCCAGCTGCTTCCTATCCCTGAGAGGAAGTGGTAATGTTTGTCTATGGACTTTATTACGGGCTTGCTGAAAGCTCAAGGGAAAGACAACATTTTTGTGGTGGTAGATCGATTGACGAAGTATGCACATTTCTTCTCAATCACTACTACACACACAGCTACCCAGGTGGCTGATTTGTTCTTCCGAGAGGTATTCAGGTTGCACGGTTTACCTCGGAGTATAGTAAGTGACAGGGACAGCAGGTTTCTGAGTAACTTCTGGCAGGAGTTATTCAAACTTTGCGGGACAGAACTCACTCCGAGTACCAGCTACCACCCACAAACAGATGGGCAGACTGAGATAGTCAATAAATGGGAGGAAGGATACTTGCGGAATTACAGTTCAGGGCAGCAGAAGGCATGGGTGAGGTGGTTATACCTTTGAGAGTATTGCTACAATACCACTTATCACATGAGCATTCAGATGACACCTTACCAAGCATTATATGGATATGATGCTCCGAGCTTTCTAGACTTATTGCTGTGTGACAGTAGAGTACCCAGTGTTGGTGATTTATTACAAGAGAACTAGGATATTATGAGAGCACTCAGAGAGAATATACAGAAAGCTCAAAATCAGTAGAAACAATATGCTGATCAGAGGTGAGTGGAGCGATCTTTCAAGGTCGATGATTTGGTGTATTTGATGCTTCAGCCTTATAGGCAGTCCTCCCTTCGTAAGAAGGGCACCGAGAAACTTAAGCCGCAATACTATGGACCCTTCAAAATCGTCAGACGTGTCGGTGAAGTGGCTTATGAGTTAGATCTTCCAGTGGACAGTAAGGTTCACAATGTGTTCCATGTATCGCGCCTCAAAAAGGCATTGGGACAACAGGTGACTCCTATTGATTTACCACCCCTGGATGATGAGGGGAAATTGATTTTGATACCTGAGGCCATTCTGGATTCCAGAGAGTGTCATCTTCGGAGGCGGGTTATTAGGGAATACTTGGTAAAGTGGAAAGATCTACCAACAGAGGATGCTACGTGGGAGAGTGACAGTATTCTTCAGCATCCGGCTTTGAGTTTGCTTGTGGACAAGCAAATTCGGGGAGGGCGGACTGTGATGTCCTCGCTCTAGTCAGTTCTCGGGAACAGTGTGTTAGCCCTTTATTGGAACCTTGTGGGCTAGCTAGATTGGTTAGAGGGTCAGTGGTACTTTCTAGAGAGTTTGATCGAGTTTGATCGTTCTCGTTTTCAAAGCCCAGTGTTTGGTTCACAGCAGGCGTTAGCAGTTCAGAAGTCGACAGCTTCTGACGGCACAGGAATATTTTGTGTTTTGAGTGAGTTATGGATTTTTAAGTGATTTGAGTTAATTAATTAACTTGATGCCTTTTTATAAAGTCAAATTGACTTTATACATTTTATATCACTTAAATACTTTATAAAGGTGATTTAATATTTTAATCACTTAACACAAAAAGGGCGCCCACTTTATTTAAGTCAAACTATTGAAAGTGACTTAAATTATAATTTAAAAGATTTAAATGTCAAAAGTGGCGTATCTTCTTCGAAATGCGTGCCTTCTTGATATAAGGCAATTTGGCAATGAGAAACCCTATTCTTGATGATTTCGACTTTGCCTTGAATATTTTTCCTGTGCCTTCCTCTGTGATCAGGGTTTGAGCATTATTTTCCATTGGAGAACGATTCCTCTTTGATGTTGAGCACTTTTGAGATTGTGAGAGATTAGTCGAATCAGTGCAGTTGAGAGCTTCATTCAGAGGTTCTACATGATTCAATCAGAGTACTTTGTATAGTTTTCCTGTTGTTTGCAATAAGGAAGGGGGTTCTTCACTTGTGCGTCCTCTTCATCAGATCTGTGGCTCCAGCAGTGTTTCTACATCTTTTCCTCCTTGGCCGTACCATTTGCATTGGATTTTGTGCCTTCTTGAAACTTAGGCGTGTGAACTTGAAGTAGAAACGCTTTCTCTTTGGCTCCTGAATGTGACCTATTGTAGAAACCCTAGTTTCCCCGAAATCTCTGTATCTGACTATTTTTAGGTTTTTCTGAAGGTTTTTGATTTTTTTGATGTTTTGAGCAATAAATGAAGAATGCGACTTTGCTTGAAAAATAATAATAAATTTAAATAAAATACTTCAACTCTGAAAACTGTGAAAACTACTGATAATAATGTTGTCAGATAATCTATTATACTTCTGGGGTGATTACATTGAAGATCAGATAACATGCTAAGTAAAAGGCAACAAATATTTGAAAACCTGATTTTTGAAACAGCAATAAATGATCTGGTGAATATGCTACGGCTGCAACAAATAAGAGCTTCTCCTCGTCTGGCGATCTCCACTGCCTTCTGAAACCCCAGTGCCCTCAAAGAAGCAAACTGGAAAGCTGAAAGGGAGGCGTTTCTCTTGAAGATGAAAGTACGGCTCAAGGACAGAAAGTACGGCCTGCTGCAAGGTACGGCCTGTCAGAAACAGCAATGAAGATTGTACGGCCTCCTCTGTAATCACTGTCCAAGTCTCTGAGATGATGCGCCTTAGATGAATAGTTAATCTCTGAATGCAAATACTGAAAGAACTCTGAAGATAATGAATTCTCTGAAGCTCTGTGATTTCTCCTGAATGAAGAAACCTCTGCTGCAATAAATCAAGTGCTATTTCACACCCTCTGAATTGCTTCCAGTGGAGATGGCTCGTTCCCCAAGGAATTCGAACTGAAACCCTAAGTCTCTTGCTCAGATCAAAGTTGATCAGTTCTCAAATTCAATAATCTCATAATGGCACAATTCCCAAGGAAAATCCTATATTCTTCTCAAAAGTGCGATTTCCTTAAAGATAGGGAATTTTAAAATATTTGACTTTTAATTCTTTTATTAATTCAATAGTCTCAGCCAAATATTAAATTATAAATTTAATTATGCAAAAATGGCCCCTTCCCTGATGCTGGGCGACCCCCTCAAAAAGAGTCACTTAAGTTATAATTTAATATTATGACTTTATATTATAACCATCAATAATTAATATTTAATTCATATAATTAAATATTAATATCTCCCATGTTACTCATCCGATGACTGATCCGTCTGAAGCTGACGAACACTGAAGTGATTCTGAACGCTGCCAAATCCATACTGCTAAAAATAGCAGGGGTCCCACGCCGACTGCCAACAACTGCTAAAAATAGCAACTACTGCAAGAAACGTCTGAATGAGCCCGAACGAAAGCCAATTGATCAACACTGCCAATCTAAAGCTGACCCAAGCTCCGAAATGACCCTCTATCCAACCTATCAGCCTACGAGGGTCGCATAATAGGCTAACTCTTACGAACTCTGATGCTCGCCCAAAAATGGGGACATGACACCTATTCTTGGCGTCTACCTTCCTTAAGGGTTTGTAACCTGTTTGGGAAAAGGAGAAATCGAATCTGGAGCTTGGGCGTGCTTCTTTGTCAGTTTTCACCATTCCGGCTGGCAAACTAGATTTATTTCTTATTTAATTATTCTGGAGCATTTCGAGTATGTGATTCGTTTGTAATCTCATTGTATAAATTGCAGAATAACATTTATTGCATCTGTTGCTCAGAATATGTTCATGTTGTAATTTTATAAGCTTTAATATGATGCGCACCTTCTCTTCTTTCTACAAACATTCTCTAAAAAACTAAGTAAAACACATTAAGACTTAAGAAAAAGATAGGGGTTTCGTAGAGAGCCAGTAGGGCTCATCACATGTTACTACACAGATAGTGCACGAGATAGATGCCTTCACTAAGGCACGAGGAGACTTCTTTGCACGTCAAATATGCAAAGATAGGAGGACAACATTACTGCCAGGTAAAAATATATTTAAGGGCATAATTTTCATCTTTTTTATATTATAATTTATTATTAAATGTTGAACTTGAACTTGAAACTTGAAATGATATTGATTTTGTTTTTTTTTCTCATCTCAGATAGATGGTGGGAGATGTTTGGTTCTGATACACCAAACCTGCAATCCATTGCCATTCGTATATTGAACCAGCCATGCAGTTTATCTGGTTGTGAGCGCAATTGGATTATGTTTGAGCACATACACTCCAAGAAGCGCAATAGATTGACAGTGGAGAGGATGAATGACTTGGTATATGTTCATTACAACCTTCGGCTCAGATATAGGAAGCCTTTTGACCACGACGACACCCCGATCAATCTAGAGGAGGTTGATCCACAGGCTGAGTGGATCACTGAGGCTACAAATGCAGTCTTTAGTGACGAGGACCTTGATTGGGTGGACCAGGCTGAGAGAGAGGCTAAGGTTGTAGCCATGGCTGAGGAGGCTAGAGCACGAGGAGACATAGCTGTTGTTGGTGAGAGTGGCATGGAGAGTCAGACACAGGCAGAGACTATGGCTGCAGCTGCAACATCATCCAGGACCCTTAGACGCCTTCGTAGGAAGGATGCTAGCTCCGCTATGCCATAGAGTCATAGACTTATAGATATTGTTTTGAATCTTGATATTTCATATTTGTATGGAACATTTGATGTCATGGATTTCATATTCCATAAGTTTTGTATACATTTGACTAATTTTATATATCTAAGTATGCTATTTCCTTTAGCAGCGTGTTGTACCCCAAAATTAAAATTTTTGTTACACTTAGACATTTTGAGGAAATGAGTGAAAGTCTTGTTAAATCAGTCAAAAAGGTCAAAATTTGGGTGTGCATGTCTTGCATGAAAGGTTAAAACGCAAAATTCTCAAAATCTGACGATCTGGGTCTACTTGGAGCAGCTTAATTTACAAAACCCAGATCTCAGTTTTTCATCACTACGTTTTAGGAAAACTGCTATTTTTAGAAAATTTCTAAAAATAGTAGCTTTTTCTGTGTTTTTTTGGGTTTCTTTGGAAACGGATATTGGCAAAACTTTCTAAAAATAGAAAGTTAGTCCGATAAGGTTCAAACTAATTTTGATTGGCTCAAAATACGTCCATATCAGGCTGGTGCAGTCAGAATCTCAAAATAATCAGTTTTTCCCTACTAGGTCTATTCTGTTTTTTTAGAAGCATATTAGGAGCTCTGAGGTCATCAATGGAGGTCAGTCAGCTGCCAAGCGTCAGATTCAACACTCAAGCGCTGAACAAAAGGTGAGTTGACAAACATGCACGAAGAACGAAGAAAGGTGAAATCTGCTTAAAATTGACTAACACTGCTTGTCATGGGCGCTTGATGATGTGATTTTCGTGACCGCACCAACACAGAATAAAGTTTCCCAACGGATACTCTATCCTCTCTTGAACAAAGTTTCTTGCATGCTAAGATTGCGAGATAAATCATGCATTTAACTCCAAGGTTCCTTCATGCAATAGAATACCTAAAAATCATGCATTTAACTCCAAGGTTCCTCTTGAATGGGGCGATGTGTGAAAAGGTCACAACAATACCCTCAGTTGGCTCGATGTGTTTTGCTGGTATTTCAAGGGGACTTACGCAATTGTTCAACAGCTGACAACAAACAGTAGATTAAAAGGGTTTCCCGTGGTTCGAATGATTTGGCAGGCGAGCACAAGTTTCCTAACACTAACCAGAAATGAACTGAAGGGATAAGAAGGTTCTAAATTCTACTCTAAGACGGGATGTGGGATTAATCTCAACAGACTTCAACCAAACTCTGCTCCGCCTCGTGTTGGACAACTTACACAAAGTTGGTGCAATCTTCAAGGGAGTGGCGAGAGGTTTACAAGTCGCAATTCGGCATCAAGACACCATCAAGACGATGCATGCCAAGACGTAAATCACGACCGAAGTTAAGCTTGTAAAATTTTCCAATTGACCACACAAAGCAAACTTGCCGTCAGCAAGCTGCTAGTGGTATGGACTAAAACGAAGTTGCCTTGATCAACACCACAAATCCACAACTAACATCTACTTGCATGAAAATGAAATTACGCTACTTTACGCTTCTTGAAGTAGAAGGGATGAAGAAACCTTGTTAGTTGCTTATAACAAAGATGAATTCACCATTCAATGAAACATCTTTTATTATAATAGTTTTCGCAACAATCTCTTACAAAGTTTTCAAGGGAAAACTTTCCTTTTCCTTCAAACTATGCTATGCTAAGCTATTACAACTAAAGTCTCTCTGCTCTACTCTCTAGTCTGATCTAGTGTCTAACTTCTACTGTCTAATGATAATAAATGAGGGGGGATGCCCCTTTATATAGCTGGCCAAGTCCAACGGACGGCTCAAATTACAATCAGCTGGATGGCCCAGATTGTGCCACCTCAGCCCTAAACAAGATTCACCCTAAAAACCGCCACAAAGAAGAGTGGGGTAATAAATGAGCAATTAATGGCCACCATCTTCTAGAAGATTCCAGCCTGGAAACGCTTTCACACTGCTTCAACTTCTTGGACTGGTACGACAGGCACGTTCTTGATCCGACTTCAAGGTGGCAACCTCCTTCTCTTGCTTGACGACAATTTTCCTCCTTGATGTTGTTCTTCGACTTTGAAGTTCTTGGGGATCATTTCTAACCTTTGGGCCTTCATCTTTTCCTATCTTGGACTTGCTCATTTCTTCCTTGCCGCCCGCCTGGCTGCATTGGGTGCATACTGGGTCCTCGAGGAGAGACTCCAACACTTAGCCATTTCTTGCAAATTTTCTTCTTTCATGTTTTGGGTGCAACCGAGATCTCGTGGAAGAGCTTGAAACTCATAACTTTATCTCCCTTCGAAGGTTGTAATATCATCGTGCTTCATCACTTCAAGTCATCATGCTCTGGCCTCGACGTTCCTCCTACAAAACAAGCAAGGACAAGAGCATCAGAACACTTCATAATATAAATTCACTTTACTTAACTAATTTTCATGCTCCGATCTTTGAGATTTGAGTGATCTCTTCATCTAATAGGGTTCATCATTTTCCTCCAACACAACTTTTGCCTTTAAATTCCTCTTGCCTTAGAATATTTCTGCATTACCATACATCCCCCTTAGAGCGCATCTGGAGACTTGAGCTTCCATTTTCATTTCACCGGCTAAGGCATTCACTCTAACATTTCATCCAACTCTAGCTCAAGAAAATTGCTTTCATCAGGAATTTGATCAAAAATCACTATCTAGGCACCCAACTTCAAATTCATCCACCAAGGCATTTTATGTCAACAACACATTTTATTCCTTGCCTTGGGAATTTTTTAAATTTTCCTTAGGAAATTTATCAATCTGGTGGTGCCCATCAAAAATATTCACCACAGAATCCTTGGCAAGTTGTGTAAGACCCTAAAATCCATTCCTCATCGCAGACATCCAATACCCAGAAGAAAATTCCCTTTAGAAAGCGTTGAATTCATGTGTCTCCAAATGAAGGGGTACATTTAATTTTTGAATTTCAAACCTTAGAAAAATATTTTGCCAACAATTTATTTACATTCATCACCCCTGGGCGCATTTTTTTTCTTGCTTTGACACTTAGAAAATTTTCTAACTCATTTCCTCAAGCTGGGCACATTTGAGCTTTTCTCCTGCCATTAGCAAACACTTAGAATAATTTGCTCACCTCTTCTTTAGCTTGGGCGCATTTCACCACCTTGAGGTTCCATTTTCCATCACTTAGAAATTTTCACATCAACTCATCTTTCATTCTCTCTCAAGGGCGCATTTAGGTGTTGATGCTTCAAATTTCCAACACTTAACCAAATTTCCACCCTTCTCTCTTCTCTAGGCGCATATGGAGGTACTTACTTTCAGTTTCTCATACCTAGAACATTTCACTTCACTCCATGTAAGTTAGGCGCATTTAGGCAGGGCTACTTCAAGTTTTCTTGCCTTAGAAAATTTTCAACACTCCATCTCTTTGAGTTAGGTGCATATGACTAGCTGAGCTTCAAGTTTCAAGGACTTAGACCAATTTCCAATCCATCCCCATGTTAAGGCGCATTTCAAGGTGTGTACTTTGAGTTTCAACGCCTTAGTGAAAATTTCTAACCTCCAATATCCTCTTGGGCGCATATAGCTAGTGGTGGAGGAACTTTTTTATACTTAGAAACTTTTACATGCCCCTTCACAAGCTTGGGCGCATTTTGGGGGTGGAGGAATTTTTTATGACTTAGAAACTTTTTCCAACTTTGACTTCTTTGAGGGCGCATTTGGAGGGGGTAGGTGGAATTTGTCAACACTTAGAAAATTTTCCATTTCTCTTGGCAAGGTGGGCGCATTTCAAGGGTGGCAATGGACTTAACTCCACACTTAACATTTTTTTCTTGATGCCTCTTGTGGCTGGGCGTATTTAGGGGTATGAAGAGGATATTAACTCTTGCCTTGGAAAATTTTTAACATCTCCACCTTGAAGAGGGCACATTTGAGGGGTCTAGGTGGATGAACTTCAACACTTAGCCACTTTTCTATCACCTTCTTAGCATGAGGGCGCATATGGAGGGGAGAGGTGGATATAAGTCCATCACTTAAACATTTTCATCTCCTCCTTGTGAAGTGGGCGCATTTTCAGGGGGAAGGTGGATATCTTCTTGACTTAGAATTTTTATCAACTGCCAGCTTGATGATGTGGGCGCATTCAAGCATGAAGAAGGACTTAAATCTAAACTTAGACAATTTTCATTGCTAGTTTATTCTTCCTTGAGGTGGGCACATTTGGGGGTGCCTGCAGGACATTTCAACACTTAGAATCTTTTTCCATATCATGCTTGTGAAGTGGGCGCATTTAGGGGTGGCAGGTGGACATCTCCAACATTTAGAATTTTTCCAAGGCATCAAGGCAGGTTGGGCACATTTGACAAGGTGAGCAAGAACTTCTTCAGACTTAGAAAATTTCTCAGCTTGCTCGCCCCTGATTTACCATATTTAGTAAGTCTTCTGATTTTCACCCTTCTAAAGCTCGGATCGATTTGAAATTTTAACCATAGGATCCTCATGACCTACTTAGCCTGTTCACACTGCCATCCTAAGCTGACCTGCTGAAAATAGCACATTTCTGAAGGTGGTTTACTATTTATAGCAACTGCTTGATTTCATGACCTCCATAACTCTGTTTGACTTGAAATTTGAATGTTGTGATCCTCATCAGTAGACTTGCCCGTTCACACTGGCGCCTGCTGCTAATTTACTATTTTTAGCCTGTTTCTGGAATGCCTTACTATAAATAGTAAGTGCTCCAATTGCCTTCAAATTTTACCGGTGGATAGCTTGAAAGATACTGGTCGCAGTGGGATACACCGGTTTTCAAAAATTCTAGCATTTTACTGCTCATTTTGGGCCCCGAAGTTGGAAACCCTAATTTGACTTGCATGTTGGTCAAATGACCTTCATTTGACTCCGTTTCTGTTGCACTTCGCCATGTTCATGTTTTTGATGTGCTGGGAGGGGGCTGCCAGAGTGGATCTGCTAAAATAAGTAAGTTCCCAGAAAAGTAATCATCTTGCCTTGCATGTCACATCACTGCGTAGCTCTTGAAAAACCCATAAAGAATAACCTGACATGCACTGAAAGGCCCTGCATGCAAACCCTAAAAATAGCCTTTAAAGGCCGAATTTTGAAAGTCATCGTCTCATTTTGCATGTTATATTGTCGCGAAGGTTTCGGAAAACCCAGAAGAATCTCCAGACATGCATTGAAGAACTTTGCATAGAAACCCTAAAATCTGCTCCGGAAGTTGAACTTGCTAAAAATAGACAGTTGTCCGTTTTGGCTCAAAACTCACAGACAAGCAGCTTGACATGTTCTGGATGCAGTGTAATGACCAGAACTCCAAAAATGCTGAAAGAACACCCTGAAGTGCATACTTACTAAAAATAGTAAGTTGCCAGAATTTGATGAAACTTCAGTGGAAACTTGCTGGAAGCACACTGACATCAATGTTAGTCCCAATTTCCAATTTATTCACTTCACTTGACTTCAGATTGACCAGGAGAGTACAAACCCTAATTTTCAAACCTGGCCAAAATTTCACATTTAAGCTCGCAAACAGGCACATCCCGAAAAGACAGACAACAAAAAGAGAGACAACGAGAGAGAGAGAGACAAAACCAAAGCCAAAAGATGAGGAATGGAGCAAAAATTAGGGGGTCCCCATTTTGAATGGGGTGATGTGTGAAAAGGTCACAACAGCGCCCCAAGAGGAAATAGGCAGCCATCTTTTTAGGGCATCAAATGGTGAAACTAGGGTTTGAGCTCCCAGACAAAGTTGTTCAGAATCCTCCCAACTCAACAGGGAGTTCGACAGTGCAATCAACGGATCATCCAGTCGCCTGAGATTCAGAGCTGAATAGGGAAGATCCAAACAAAAATCAGAATGATGCCCCTAGTGAAGAAGGGCACCCAACTTTTTGAAGGGGAAAATCCAGCAGTTAGGGTTTGCTAAAATGCTCAATCTCTCTGGAATTCAGTCTGCTTCGCAATGAATATCTTTGTCTGGGCATCCGACTGGTTATCCTCTGGCAAATTTAGATCAAAGGTGAGGGTATAGAATAAAGGTTTCAAACTCTGAAAGATGGAAAGTGAAAAATGGCTAAGTCTAGATGGTTTGGGCGCCCCAGAAGGAAATAGGCGCCCTTGATTTTGAGGGCTTAAACAGATAAATTTTCCAATAGAACCTCCAGCATGATTTCATGAGATTTGAACAGGCTTTCCAACGGGACTATCAGCTCGTCAATCCGAGTTGGCAATTGTCAAATGCAGGAGGCGAAATAGAGGGTGAAACAAGAACTTAAATCCTGAAGTCAAAAGGAAGGTGAAAATTTGTGAAAAATGACTTAGTAAAGTTGGGCGCCCCCAGCCAAGAAGGGCGCCCAAGCTTTTGAAGGCCCAAATCTAACTTTTTGGCGAAGTAACTCCCAAAGAACCCCCACCAAAATCTTCTCAGCTTCGCGACAAGCCCAGCCATCAATCAATCCGAGCTCCGGAACACCAGATCAGGCAGGATCATCTGTAGAAGAGAAAGTGGTGAAGATATCATAAAAATGGCTAAGTCTAGTCAAGTTGAGCGCCCCTGGAGAGAAAGGGCGACCAAGATTTTGAGCTCTGAGATGATGGAATTCGTCAATGAAGCGTCTAAGATCATCTCGTCAGTTTCAGCCAAGCTATCTAGTGAACCTGTCAGCCAGTCAATCAAATCAGCGTAGCTCCCGGAATCAAGATTTCATCAGAAGATCAAAGGGAAATGAAGAACTTGAAAATCATGCAAAAATGGCTAACACTGTGAAAGTTCGAAGCCCCTGGAGGAAATAGGCTACCATGAATTTGAAAGTCAAAACGAAGTTTTTCGCCAGAGGTGCCTCCAGAACAATCTTCTGAGAATCAGTCAAGCTACGCGATGAATCATCCAGCTCATTCATCGGATCAATCTGGAAGCCGGAGATTGAGGTCAAACCAGGGATCAAAATGGAAGAAAAGTTGAAAATTCTCAAAAAAGTGGCTAACTCTAGAGAAAATGGGCGCCCCTAGCCAAGAAGGGCGCCCAACTTTCAATGCCTTAGTAGAATTTTCAAAATTTCAAAGATGGCAAGAAGAAGAGGATGTCCAAGTTCATTGAACAGGCCAAGTTTAGGGTCTTGAAGATAAAAGCAAAAGAAAGCAAACCTATTTCAAACCCTAAGTCTATTTAATACCTCTCTTCAGTGTAATTTTCATTATTTTTGCAGGCAGCATTCAAAGGAGAAAGTTGGAGCAGCAAGTTTGAAGGAATTTTTCAAGATTCAAGAGCTTAGTTTGCTGGTTATTCATCAAATTTTTCAGATCAGCAACATAAACCCTTGCTTTTTCATGTTTTTTCATCCAGAAGATCAAAATTTTCAAGAAGAAGGCCAAGGTTTTCAAATTTTCAGCCATCTAAGTCTTATCACCTCATTCTTTTGAAGAAAATTTTCAAGAACTTCATCAAGTTGCAGTAGCTGCTTTTTATTTGCATGACAGTGAAATCCTCAGTGTATTCAGTTTTCAACCATCTGGGTCCTCTCAAATCAGTCTTCTGAAGAAAACCCATATCACAGCTTTTTTCAAGAAAGTTTCAAATTCTAGGGTTGGCTGCTTTTTCGATCAACCATCAGGGTTTTGCAAATCTAATCAACTGGGTTCATTTATAATCATATTCTAAACAAAACCCAGGTGCCAGCTTTTTTCGTGAAAATTGAAGAAATTAGGGTTTGCTGCTTTTTCATTATAAAATCAAAATTTTCGAAAACGGATGATCTGGGTTGTCTTGCAAGGAAATTTTGAGCAAAACCCATATCTCAGAAAAAGTTTCAAAAAATTTGTCCGTTGGAGCAAGAAAATCAGCGTTCTAAAAATAGTAAGTTGCTCAAAACTTGTCTGAACCTAGGCGAGTTTACAGTCATTCTTCAAGTTTTCCGAAATGGAGTACACTCCCAATGTTTTCAAGACTGGATCAACTCTTTATCATGATTACATCAAAACCGCTGAGACAGATTTGCATCACATTAAGCCGGTGTTCGATCTACACGCTTTGGAGAGCGCAGGCAACACTTCCATCAGGAACCTAGGACACTCTGGACTCCTCGCAGCAGCGTCTATTCCTATATCAGTTTAGAGTCTTGAGTTCATAATCGCTTGCATCAAGCATTACAATCCGTCTACAAGGGAGATTCAATCAGTTGATAGCAAATTGATTTGCAGTCTGAAGCCTGATATGATCGAGAAATGCTTTTCCATTCCTCCTTGGCTTGAAAGTGTCACTATCTCAAAAGGGTGAATGTGAAAGGATATGGGAGATGCATAAGGAAAAATACAACAAGATGATTGTACTGAAGTGAATGAAAGAAAAACATAAGACTCTGCCAAGTCACACTTCCATGATATCGGCAAGACTTGAAAAAGCGGCCAATAAGGTCGAAGATTTCCTGAGATCTGTTGCAGATGCTGAAAATATTCTAGAAAAGCGGTGTTTTGCTATTGATGGCATAGATGCACCGAACCGGGACACAATTTCTAATTTTCTAGCGGATGTGATCGAACTTTAAAGCAGCTTTCTTCTAGAAGCTTTCTTCCCGCTTTCTTTCTATTCTTGGAATAATTCTTATCCATTCTTTGAGAAGAGAAAGAAGATAAATGTAATAGTTGGCGTTTCCCGCTTTTTCTGCTTTCTTAGGTCTTAGATGTTATCTTCTTTCTAGATTTAGTAATAAAGCTTGCTTGCTAAGCAAGCCCTAGATTGTGAAAGCAAGGAGATTTTAGGGTTCCCTACTCCTTTGCTTGTCTATAAATAAGAGCCTTTGCTCATTAGTTTCTTTAACCATGCTAGTGATAACAAAACGTTGAGCCTATTGTGCCTTCTATTTGTTATTCAAGTGTTGTTCAATTGTTTTGTGATAGCAAATTGCTGAGTCTCTTTTAGCCAGCAAGCTATTATTCAGTGTTGTTCAATTGTTTTGTGATAGCAAATTGTTGAGTCTCTTTTAGCCAACAAGGAGTTATTGTGATTGTTGTTTCTATTGTGTAAGAACAAGATTGCAAGCCTCTTTAGCTGCAATTTCTTGTTCTAGGCATGTTAGAAGTGAGTTTTGTTTCAGAAGTTTGAGTAATAAAATCATGAGCCTCCTTTGCCTTGATATAACATCTCAGATTTCTGTTATTTGTGTTCTACTTTTATGATCTTGATTTCAACTTACATTGAAGTGTGTAGATGTTTGTTGGAAAAGAGTTTATTGAAGTATTTTGTCAGAGAATCCACCTTGTTCATTTCTAGTTTCTCTTGCTCTGCTTATTACTTGAGAAGTTAGAAACGTCTTTAGTTTAAGTTAGTCGTAGTTGAAGTTCTTAAATCAGAAAATCTCAGCTACGGCGTTTGTGTTTAATAAACCTTGTGCTCTAAGCTAATAAAAAAGATAGGCAACTTAGTTCTTAGTTTATTTTCTTTCAACACCATCAGCAAGAGGGAGCTTCCCCTCCTAATTTGAAGAGCAGTTTATATGTGCATAGCTTTCCATTTCAAATACGCATTCCAGAAGTGCGAATTTAAACGCCAACACAGCGCAACTACAATTTGTGTACTTTATACTTATGTGATCGTTGTATACTTGTGTATGTGATCAAATTTTCTTTTATTTGTGTTGTATTCCATAAAGGGTGCTTGAAACAAGTTTTATATCCTTAAAAATCTCTAAATTTCTAGGGTTTTTTCAACATTTTTTCATTTTGCCGAGTCTATGCCGAGTCCAAGTCCCGAGTCGCCGAGACGCCGAGTCGAGTCACCCTCGCCAAGTCCAAGCCGAGTCTAAGTCTCGTTACTATGGTTTAGACATCTTAAAAGTCTTCTGTAGTGAGTAGGTAGAGGCTGGTAGACATCTTAAATGTCTACAATTGTAGTTAGCTGAAGTAGCTAGACTCATTAATGTTTTCAGTGCTATGCCATTGCTATATATTGTAATCTTTCCTTCTTGTTAATGAAAGCAAGTAAGCAATTACCAGTTCACTTCATGAACATGGTATCAAAACAGTAAAAATAATTTTTTCAAAAAATTTAATAATTTTGGTTTTTTTTCAAAATTATTTATAGTCCAAATTTTTCGAAAATCGTTGGGACTGTTCTTCTGCAAATTTGAGGGCGCCTTGTTTTTGAAAATTTCCATGGCTATAATTTGAAATTTTTAGGCCTCAAGATCGCGGGTAAATTACCTGCATTTTTTTTTATTTTCAAAAATTTGGTTTTTTTTGCTAATCCCGCGTTCTTTGTTTGTGGGTTTCTGAGAAGAGTAGAATTTTCTGAAAAGCGTTGGCTTTTGGTACCTTTTGATCACGTTTTGGCAAACACGAATCTCTGGTCACGGATTTTTGCTATTTTCTGGACTGCGATTCTCCTTTGGACGAGAATTTTTTCTCTGAAGGAGCCCGCATTTCTTCCTTGCCATAAATTCGACGTTTGTTGGTCTTTGTGCTCAACTTCCATCTACTTTGTTGCTCATATTCGGGTGCACGATTTCTCAGTCCTTGGATGCAATTTCTGCCCTAACTCAACCACGTTTTCTCCCTATTTCCTGGCGTGCGTGTCTTGTCTCCTGGAATGCGTTTTTTTGCATTCTTTGGGCATGATTTCTTCCATTTTCTAGGCGTCATTTAATCCGTTTCTGGCCGTGGATTTCAGTTATATTTTGCTCGCATTTTGGTCTCCATTCTGGACGTGTTTCATGCCCTAGCTCAGCCTCTGTTGGACGCGATTTTCTGCCCATATTTTCCAAGTTTTCTCTAAAAATCGTGGCCATTTTCTATATTTTTCTTGTAGCCGACTAGGGTTTTGTTGTTATCTCCTTTATTTCAAGTCAGAAATTTATTCTAAGTTCAAATTCCTTGTGAGTTTTTCAAGATCTCAACTGGGTTGTCTTTAGTTTTTTTTGGGTGTCTCGAAGTTTGTGCCTCGAAATTTGTACACGTGGGTGTTGTCAAAATTTTTTGGGTATTCTTCAAATTTTTTGGGTTTTGTCTTAAAAACTCTACATTAGATTTATACCTCGAAATCCGTGCTAGGGTTTCGATTTATGCCTTAGAATTTGTCCTACAAAACTTGTTTTTATTTCAGTGCAATGGTTTTTGTGCCTTCACTAGTTTGACCTCGGAGTACGTGATGGCATCTCTAACAAATATAATGGTTGAAAGCAACTAGAAGTTCAATGGAAAGAATTACAACACCTAGAAGCAACGCATGCTCATCAAGTCGTTTTGGGGAACTCAACTCGTCCCACTGTAGTCGGAAAGGACCAAGACAAATGGGATGAACGCAACCGGGAAGCTGCCATACTCATCAAACTCTCAGTCATAGATGAGCAGCTACCTCAGGTACCGTCTGGCAAAACTGCTACGGAAATTTGGGATCATTTGAAGGCCCTTCATGAAACCTCTAACAAGAGCAGAGTGTTTTTTCTCAAGAACATGCTCTTTTCCATCATGATGGATGAGAAAATGTCCTTATAGGAACATTTGACAAAGATTAAGGACATTCGTGATCAGTTGGAGGCGATTGGTCGAACAATGGAGGAAGACGACATAGTCATCATTACTTTGAAGAGTTTGTCAAAGTCTTATGAGCATTTCATTGAGACGCTCAATATTACTTCAACAAATGTTGATTTGAAGTTTCTAGACTTGTGTAACAAGCTTCTACAACAGGATCGTTGGAGACAGCAGTTTGGGAGCAGTACCAGTTCCACCTCCACACAGCAAGTATTCTCTACCAAATCTTCTGCTAAGAACAAAGGGAAGGCTCAATCTTCTCAGTCGAAAGGCTCTAGTTCTTCTCAAAACAGCAAGAAGAAGAAGAACGTTCAGTGCAATTATTGCCATAAATATGGTCACATGAAGGCTAACTGTTAGGTTCGATTGGCTTCTGAACAAAAGAAGCTAGGAGGATCTCAACAAAAGACAAATGTTGCAGAACACTCTAAGCAGAAAGAATCTGCATTCTATGCTTTTATGGCCAAAAGAACTGTAGATCCAGTAAAATCTTCTGCCTGGTATATTGATTCAGGGGCTTCTCGACATTTTACTCATCATCGGGATTGGTTCGCCAAATTCAAACCATTCTCTGATTTTGTCATTTTTGGAGGAGGCGAAGAGTATGCAGTTGTTGGTAAGGGCAATGTTCAGATTCACTCTGGAGGGAGAAATTTAATATTTCTCGATGTCTACTATGTTCCAGGCATGGAACATAATCTTCTCTCTGTCAGCCAAATCATGAGGCATTTTCCCCAGTTGGATGTTGTTTTCAATTCATCCACATGCAGCATTGTTGATAGGGAGACTTGTACTACAATCGCTATGGGACTTGAGGATCATGGTTTGTATAGACTTGTTGATTCCAGTGATTCTTAGAAGCACGCTCTGGCAGCCAAGAGTACTTCCATCAACAAACTTTGGCATCAACGTTATGGGCACTTGAATGTGCACTATCTCTCTCAACTGTCTCGGGAAGGTTTGGTTGCTGGTCTACCTGAGATCCAAACTCAAAATCATGGAGTTTGCGAAGCCTGTCAAGCTGGGAAGCAGCATCGGACACCATTCTCGGATGGTGATTCTTGGCGAGCCTCCAAAGTACTTCAATTGGTTCACTCTGATGTATGTGGACCAATGAACACTCCATCTGTTATTGGGTTCAGGTACTTTTTATTATTTGTTGATGATTTCAGTAGAAAAATGTGGATTTATTTTTTGAAACATAAATCAGAAGTGTTTAGTACATTTCAGCAGTATAAGACCTTAGTTGAGAAGGAATCAGATTCTCAGATTGCTACTCTAAGGTCAGATAATAGGGGGGAGTTTTGTTCAGTTGACTTCTCTACTTTTTGTGCTACACATGGCATTAAATGCCAACTCACCACACCATACACACCTCAGCAGAATGTGTCGTTGAACGTAGGAATTGCACCAGTACTGAAATGGCTTGTTCTATGATGGAGGATAGAAATGTACCCAAGAAATACTAGGCTGAAGCAGTTTATACTGCAGTCTACCTCCTGAATCGGTCACCTACACAGGTCATTAAGAAGATGACTCCTGAAGAAGCCTGGTCAGGATGTAAGCCTAAGGTGGGCCATCTAAAAGTCTTTGGTTCTACAGCTCATGTATGGATTCCAAAAGTGAAGCATGCCAAGTTGGACTCCAAGAGCCAACAACTTATGTTTAGTGGTTACAGCAACAATCACAAGGCATATAGGTTGATTGATGTGGAGACAGATCGTCTCATATTCAGTAGTGATGTTGTGATTGATGAGACTACTAGTCCATTTCTTCCTACTACCAGTCCTGAGGTTCAGCCTATGAAGGTTTCTAATGAGGGTGTTCGTCTTCCTCTTGGTTCCTCTAATGGGAGGGCTTCAAAGCATTCTGACTCTGAAAATGAGGAGTCTACCAGTCATGATATAGCACCACCTGATTTTCCTCGGGACTCACATCCAGATGACTTTGTTCTAGAAATCCCAGGAGATGTTTCTACTATTCCAGATGTTGGTACTTCTACTCGTTGGCCTAAGTGGTGGATCAAAACTATCGGAGATCTTCATGATGATGAACTCATTGAGGGCAAAGCAGCTCGCAGAAAGAGCAAGCAACAAAACACAGTCAATTTTGCTCTTATGGCCAACATCCACAGCATCTATGAGCCTCAGACATATTTAGAGGCTAAAGGAATTCCAAAATGGAAAAAGGCTATGGAGACAGAATACCATAGTCTTCTGAAAAATCACACTTGGGTTTTTTTTTATCTTCCTCTTGGGAAGAAACCTATTAGCTACAAATGGGTTTATATGGTCAAGTATCATGCAGATGGTACTTTGGATAAATACAAAGCTAGATTAGTTGCTCGGGGATTCACACAGCGGGAGGGTATTGACTACGAGGAGACTTTTCCTCCTACTGCCAAGATGAGCACAATTCATCTTCTTCTCGCTATTGCTACCCAGCTTGGATGGACAGTTCATCAGATGGATGTCAAGAGTGCCTTCCTCAATGGTGAGTTGCAGGAGGAAGTCTACATGACGTAGCCTCCTGGTTTCGAGGTTGTCGGAAAAGAACATCAGGTATGTAGGCTCGTGAAAGCAATCTATGGACTGAAACAGGCTCCTCGTGCATGGTACATCAAGATTGATCAGTACTTGGTTGATCATGGTTTTCAGCGCAACCCTTCTAACTCTAATCTATATGTCCAGCACTCTGGTGATGATATTTTGTTTCTTGTTGTCTATGTTGATGACTTGATCATTACTGGTAGTTCAAAACATTTGATTGCAGCTATCAAACAGGATTTGTGTCAGGATTTTGAAATGACAAATTTGGGGCTTCTCCATTAATGTTTGGGTATTGAGGTCTAGCATACCGCTAATGGCATTTTTATCTCTCAGTTTAAATATGCTCGAAGTTTGCTTGACAAATTTTGGATGCAGGATTGCAAACCTACCTCCACACCTATGGAGAAAGGGCTGAAGTTATCAGCCAAATCTGATTCACTTGCAATAAATGAGACAGGATTTAGGCAACTAGTGGGCAGTCTCATCTACCTCACTGCCACTAGACATGATATCGGTTTTTCCGTGAACTACATTTCTCGCTTCATGATAGCTCCAAAAGTTGATCATTGGCTTGTAGCGAAGTGAGTGCTGAGATATGTGAAGGGCACTTCAAATTATGGCATTTTGTATGGCAGATGCAAAAATCCAAAGCTGATTGGTTATACAAATTCAGATTGGGCAAGGTTGATCATTGGCTTGTAGCGAAGTGAGTGCTGAGATATGTGAAGGGCACTTCAAATTATGGCATTTTGTATGGCAGATGCAAAAATCCAAAGCTGATTGGTTATACAAATTCAGATTGGGCAAGATCAGTGGATGACCGAAAATCTACTTCTGAGTATGTATTCAGTTTGGGTACAGGTGTTGTAACATGGACCAGCAAGAAGCAACAGGTAGTGGCTCTTTCCTCGACTGAAGTAGAATATCGAGGAACCGTTAAGGCGACATGCGAGGCAGTTTGGCTCAGCAAGATGCTTTCTAACATACACATGTCACAAGCAGGACCTTCTCCCTTGTACACTGATAATCAAGGGGTGCTCAAACTAGCCAAAAATCCAGTCTTCCATGAACGTTCCGAGCATGTTGAGCTTCATTGTCACTACATCCGCAAGTTGGTAGAAGACAGATCAATTCAACTGCAGTATATTCCAATAGCGGATCAGACTGCCGATATTCTCACCAAGTCTCTGAGCTCGGATAAGTTTGTCAAATTCAGAGGGCAACTTGGTGTTGTTTATAGATTGACCATTAAGAGAGGGCTTTCGAATAATATTTCTTTATACTGTTAATGGTCAATAATGTAATTAGTTAGTTTAGACATCTTAAATGTCTTCTGTAGTGAGTAGGTAGAGGTTGGTAGACATCTTAAATGTCTACAGTTGTAGTTAGCTGAAGTAGCTAGACTCATTAATGTTTTTAGTGCTATGCCACTGCAATATATTGTAATCTTTTGTCATGTCCCCTTCTCAGTGACATCTCTCAGAGCACAGGATTGGCCTATCATACGACCCTCGTAGGCTGATAGACGGGATAGAGGGTCACTTTGGAGCTTGGCTCAGCTTCAGTTGGCAGAGTTTGATCAGTAGGCTTTCGTTTGGGCTCGATCGGAGACTTTTTGCAGAGTTACTATTTTTAGCAGTTCCTGGCAGGCAGCGTGGGACCCCTGCTATTTTTAGCAGTATGGCTTTGGCAGCATTCAGAATCACTTCAGTGTTCGTCAGCTTCAGACGGATCAGTCATCGGATGAGTAACGAGGGAAATATTCATATTTGATTGCATTAATTAAATATTAATTAATTAAGGATTATAATATAAAGTTATAATATTAAATTATAACTTAAGTGATTCTTCTTGAGGGGTGCGCCATCATCAGAAGGGGCCAAAATTTGGCAATTAAAATTATTATAAAATATTTCACAGAGACTATGGAAGAATTAAAAGAATTAAAAGTGAATATTTTAATGAAACCCTATTATTAAGGAAATCGCACTTTTGAGCCATATAGTGCATTTGCCTTGGGAATTGGGCCATTATGTGATTATTGATTTTGAGAAACTGATCAACTTGATCTGAGCAAGAGACTTTAGGGTTTCAAGTTCGAATTCCTTGGGGAACGAGCCATCTCCATCGGAAGCAATTCAGAGGGTGTGAAATACCACTTGATTTATTGCAGCAGAGGTTTTCTCACTCAGAGGAAATCATTGATCTTCAGAGAACATTTGTTTACAGAGTTTCAGAGTAGTTTTTGCATTCAGAAGACATCCATTCATTCAGGCGCACCTTTCAGAGAGATCTGGAGGAACTTCAAGATAGCCGTACACTTGCATTCATTGCTGCTGCTGCAGCCGTACTTCTGACAGGCCGTACTCTTCACACAGCCGTACTTTCCAGTCACAAGGAAACGCCTTTACTTTTGGTCATTCATCTACACTCACTCTAGCGCCTAACATACTGGGACATTTCTTGATTACCAGACGGAGGGAGAAGGGAGAAATCAACTCAGCCGTACCTTATTGTTCATCTACAGCTTGCTGTTTTACCAGGTTTTTTCTCATAAAAAAGAGTGTATTCTTTATTGCATGTTAGCAGATCCATGTTGTATTGAGCTCATATGAATAATAGATGAAACGCCTTCATTATATCTTGTATTTCCAATGCATATTAGCCATCTAGCATTTTTATAGAATTTATCATTAATTTCTAGCAAAAATCGCATTCTTTCATTTCATGCACAAAACCCAAAAATTGCAAAAAAACCAAAATACTTCAAAAAAAGTCAGAAAACTGTCAGATTCGGAGAATAGGGAAACTAGGGTTTCTACAAGATCATTCTCCGAAAATTGACTAAATCAAGGGAAACCCTAGGTTTTGTAAACTCCAATGCTCAGGCAAAATAGAAGAAAATTAGAATATCAATACCATAATGGTTCGATTTGGTTCAAGTACCAATATATATGTTCAATTCCAAGCTCACTTTTTAAATAATCATTTAAAATAAATGCAGATCAAATTTTCGGCCCTTTGACTTAGGAAGAAATAATAATTAAATGTGATGCCTCATTAATGAATAATACTATTCATTATGCTCAACATTCACTTATTATAAAGAAATAAATACTTTTATAATATCACTTTTGAATATTTAAATAATTAATAAAGTGACTTTTAATATAAAGTCAAAAAATAATTACCTATTCAATAAATCAATAAATACCCATTATTTCTTCATCCGACGACAAACCGCTGAATCAATAACTCGAGCAAAATGTTTTGGAACTAAAAGCCCTCCACAAAATAGGCAGCCTTTCCGTCATCTCAATTTCTAAAACTAGAAAGTCTCTGAAAAACCACTCTGAAGGATTCTGCGAAGGCCCAACCTGAAACAACTGCAACAATGAAGCTCCAGAACACTGGGTAACTGCCTCAATTGATCCTCTGCACACAATTGTCAGCCTACGAGGATCGAAATAATAGGCTAACCACGTATCCAGCTGCGCTAACTAGGATGGGGACATCACAATTTAGGTGTTTTATGCCAAGGTAAATCCTTAAATCGCTGATTTTTGATATAAGCTTTTCAACTGGTTGGACTAAACTCCGCTTACATTTTGGATGCTCATCCATATGAATTTAATGCATTTCATTTGGTGAAGTATCGTTGGAATACATTGCATGATAGGTTTTAACTTTCAATGCCCTTATTTTTGCATTTCTAATCTATTAACAAATAGTTCAAGGGTGCTATGATAGAGTTTAAGATAAAAAAATTCAAACATATTTTTGATATATTTGATCCTGGTAGTTCCATAAATTTTATATTTAATTTTATATTTATATTATTATCATTTTTGTACAATCATTTGATTATTTTTTATTTAGTTTGATATTTATAACATCTTTATAATATTTAAAATTTTAATATATAATATTTGTATATAATATAATTGATTTTTATTAATATTATATTTTTATTATGAAATTTAGATTATATAATTTTAAATTATATAATATTTTTATTAATATGATATTACTTTAAGTTTTGTTAATATAATATAATATTATATTTAAATTATTTTATATTTATATTTATACTACATTAAATTAGAATTATATTACTACTATATTTATTTGTAAAAAAGCTATTTAAAATATACAAGATCTTTTGATATTTGTAAAAATAAATGTTATAAAAATTTGAGATAGATTTTTGTGAAGATAACATTCATAATTATATCCTATATGATGGATATTTTGTTATTGTTATCTTTCTGATCATATTACAAAATTTCCTTTTACCTTTTATTTAATTTACCAATATGAGATCAACCAAACATAATGACAAGTATAATAGTTTCATATATAAGTGATTATTAAAAAGCAAAAGTGATAAAATTTTTACACTATAATTATTATATAATAATTTAAATTATATATAAATATTCAAATGTATTCTACATTCATGTTTAATTTATAAAATTAAAATTTATTCTACTTATTTTATTTAAAAGAAATAACATCAAACAACAAACATATATACTAGTTTATTTTTATTTTAAATATTTAACATTAAACAAGATATTTACATTAAATAACCAAAACAAATTAAAACAACCATCACTACTAAACAAACAAAACAAAAAAAACAAAAAACAAACTAAAATACAATAATTAACAAAAAAAAAAAATTATTTTATTCACCTTCATTAAATTTACATATATTTTATTTCGACTCTACAAACCTCTAATTACAATACTACAAAGGCGAGTACTAGCCACTATGTGGCACTTGTTTAATTTTATTTATCATTTATTCCATGTTACAATATGTTATTAACTTATGTTTTACATGATCCTAGGTTGCTGAGACCCGATTTGCATCACACACAATTGTTTTGAGAGGACTTGTGAAGGTGTGAGAGGCATTGGGTACCATGGTTATTAGCAATCAATGGAATATTTGGAGGACATCAAGTTCAGAGAGGGCCCAGAAGGTCAAGTCATTGATCCTAGATGACGATTGGTGGGCTCATGTGGACTATGTCTTGAGTTTCACCAAGCCTATCATGAATATGACCAGGTTTGCTGATACAAATCGACCATGTTTGGGGAAAATCCATAATGGCATTGACTCCATGGTAAAAAAAGTAAAGGTCATAATAGTAGAAAAAGAGAATGACCCCCAAGAAACATTTTTTCGAAGTGTTGAAAAATCATTCATCACCATTGGGACAAGATGAACACACCATTGCATCTTCTTGCATATGCATTGTCTCCCAAATACTATAGTGCATAGATACTTGCTTTTCCGGGGAGAACTCCACCATATAGAGATAGTGAAATTGCTAATGAGTACAAGCAAGCATATAAAAGACTCTTCTCAGATCCAAAAGTGATGGAAAATGTTAGGAAAGAGTTTGGCATGTTCATCTCAGGACAGGATCATAGTATTTGTGCTCTTCAAGACCAATACAATGTAGATGCTTGTACATGGTGGTACCTCCATTGGCAAGATTTTGTGTTCCTCTAGCCTCTTGCAATCAGGGTTCTATCACAAGTAATTTTTATTTTCTATTATTTAACATTTGTATTGTAGACTTTAGTACTTACCATTCTTTAATTTATTTTGCATTTTTTATTTTTAAGTTGTTTTGGTTTTCTCTCCAATTTCAATAGGTTGCAAGTTCTTCGACTAAATGGAATTTCCAAATTGGAGTACATACTCCTATATCCACTCAGTGAAGCGTAACTAGTTCACTACAAAAAAAGCAAAAGACTTGGTTTATGTCCATTCCAACTTGCGTCTTCTATCACATAAGCAAGATGAGTACAAGGGTGGTTTAATGAAGCATTGGGACATAGCCCTTGAGTGTGCCAACTTGGATGCATCTATTGCATAGCTTGCTAGAGTCACTATATATGATGATGATGATGAGACTCTTGCACATGATGCACCTACTACGAGTGGCAATGCATTTACTTGTGGTTCAAATGATGTTGAACCAAACGATGAATTTGATCCAGATCCTTTTGATGATTGATGAAGATTGAAGACTTAGAGTCTTAGACAATTATACAAATTTTTGATTGTATTTATTTCAATTTTGTAATTGTAATGATCTTCATTTGAATCATGACTCTGGACATATATGATATATGACATATGTATTGAAATTTTGAACTATCAATTGGCATTTATCTTTATCCCCAGCATTGATCAATGATTTAATGATGATTGATGATTGAGGAAGTATCATACTATCAAATGTATTTACAATTCTGTATATATATATTTTTTTTGCACACACACATATATATAGTCGTACCCAAACGTACTATACCCAAGGGAAAAAATTGTTGTACCAACGTACTCGTATTCTGTACCAGTACCCAATCTTGTACCAGAACTGACAACTTAGGGTTCTATTTGATGCTTCTATCATTTTAGAATTAGGGTTGGTAGTTTTAGAGGCTACTGAGACACACATGAAACACATGTGGATTTGCTAGTTCCATAGTTTATGGTAAAGCTTGATGGATCTTGAGAATTGGATTTTGAAAAATCAGAAACCCTTCTTAGGAGAGGAACTCTTCTTGTCCTTGTGCCAAGGGTTTATTCATGGCAGTTTGTGGATCTATGAAGGATAGGGAGCTGATGCATTTGAATGGGCCTTGGTCCTAGGACAAAGTTTATCTTTATTTGATGCCTTGGCATCTCAATTTCAATCCTCTCACTAAAAATTTCTTAGAAATTCTAGTTTGGATTTGACTCCCAACTCTTCTGTTACTTTTACGGCTCTCTTCATGCCTTATTTCGAATGGGAATTTGATTGGAAAATTTATTTTGATGTTGGAAAAATCATAGTTTCAGTCTGCATTCATCAATGTTTAGATTCTTGTGGAGATGGTAACAAAATTTGGCAGCAACACTTGGGCTGTGAAGGAATACCATTTAGGTATAGATTATGCTTTGCAATGGTATATGTGGTAGAAGTTTGTTTAGCATAATAGATTTATGCAACGAAGCCAATTACATGGTGGAACGGGGTTTATCCAAGCCACCGACACATCATTCTTGATGAAATGGAAGATCTTGAGAGTCATGTGCCTTTGGATATCAAGATAATGTGCTTTTGGAGCCTAAATTCTCAATTGGGACTCCTATGTCTCCAAACTATGGTTCATACCCTCTAGAGGTGAAAGTTGTTTCTCCCTAAACTCCAAGGAGGTTTGTTCAAAATGGGACTCCCCTCCTTTGGGGATGAATTTGATTTTTTGGGATGTGATGATTTTGCAGATTATAGTTCAAATCATTGAGTGACAATTAAGAGAAAGGAGACCTTTTCTTTTATAAAAGGTTATAAGATGGCCTTGTTTTCCCATGACAAGAAGGGTCATCAAGGTTTTGGGTTAAGGGTCATTGAGTTAATTTAAGTCATGGGTTTAATATAGTCTTTCTTGGGTTTTCAAGCTGAGGGTTTGTATGTAAGCCTTGTAATGGGTTTATGTTGAAACTTTAAAATCTTTTGTGGATATATATATATATATAGATAGATAGATAGACAAACAGACAAATAGATAGGCAAGTTGATAGAGGCTCTTCATGCTCCCCTGGACCTGTAGGTTCAAGTTTGATTTGGCTTGGTCACTTTTCATTTTTTAATTCTATTTTGACATTTGACTTTGATTCATTGGCTCTTTATGTTTGTATATATAGATAGATAGATAAACACATAGACAAGCTGGTAGGTAGGGGCTCTTCATGTTCTCTTGGATCCATTGGTTTAGGTTTGGTTTGGCTTGGTCACTTTTTTTTTTGAAATTCTATTTTGGCATTTGACTTTGATTCATATATGTAAAAATGTCTCCTTAACCCTTAAATGTGGATTCAAGGAATGTTAAAGACAAGGACAAAGTGATTTCCTTCATAGTGAATTCAAAACATAAGTATCATTCATCCTTGCTTTCCATTGCTCAGTATGTTTATTCCACCAAATCTCAACAATGTGTTGTTGATAAACTAGATGGCGAAATGGTTGTTTAAGATAATCCTTATTTGTATACTTCACACAAAATGCAAATAGTTGGCAACCAAATGCTCAAGTATGAAAAGTTGAATGAGGAAAAGGTCGTCCTTGTATGTAAAAAGTTTATGAATGCTAAGAATCTTGCAATTAATGTGAATCTTCAGCAGTCCAAAGTTTCTTGATGTAGTAGAAGTCTTGCAAGCAAACAAAGATGCATTTCTGGAATTTCTTGAACTACCAAATGCATTATTTGTCAAGCAAGTTAGAAATTCAGAATGCACTTCTTATTCTCAAACTTAATTAAAACAAATTACTATATTGAATTCATCTAATGCAATAAGAACAAGCCAATGGTTGAAGGAGGATAATAATATGGAAAGTTCTCTCAAAAAAGGGGCACAAAATGACAAGCATGTGAGAAAATAGAAGGGGTAAAGGGATTTTGGTTAAAAAAAGGAATCATGTGACATATGGGGATTAATTCAATCAATACTTGTGTTAGTATGCTCACTACCTAATCAATATAAGTAGTTGCATTGAAATGATAGAAATAGTTCTTGACCTTTGCCAACTAGGATAGTTGTCTTAAAGCTTGGTCCAAGAAGGATCTAAAATGTTCAATCTAGTTCAACTACAAGCTACTCTCCACAATATCAGACTTGTATTATAGATCCAAAAGAAGTGGAAAGAACTAAAACCCAAGCTTATCTACAAGGAGTTTGTATATGCCTTGAAATAGAGATCAAAAAGAACAATAAGGATAGTTATACAAAAGAAAACTTCCTAAAGACTCCTAATTTTGAAGCAAAAAGAATGGAGAGGTGTTTAGGGAGTGGATACGTAGTGTAGGCAATGCAATATTTAGTGACCTCTACAATTACTACAAGAGAGCTTATCATGTGGACATACAAACACTTTTCGACAAGCATAGCATGGCATTTAATGACATTCCTCTAGGATGGCCACTTGATAGAGGATTTCAACATATAATAAAAGTAGAAATTGAAGCAAAATTGTAATGTCCCCTTTTTAGCCAGTGTCTAAGTTTTGAGGATTAGCCTATCATTAGGTCCTTGTAGGCTAATTTTGGTGATTAGAGGATCGTGTGGGGGAGTTAATTGGTTCTCAGATGACAGTTGATAGTGTTTCTTCTCCAGTTCCTTGGCATATTCAAAGGGGATCTTCTTTTTGGGTTTTTGGCTCCGTTTATATACACTTACTATTTTTAGTAAGTCAATGGGACGCTGGAGGCCAACCTTACTATTTATAGTAAGGCATCTAGATGAGCAGTATGAGTGGTGGGTTAGCCTATGGTACATGCAGAATTAAGTGGCGATGAATATTTATGGAGTTATGGTATATTAATTATTATTAAAGTGCTTACTTTAATTATAAAAAAGGTGATTATCACTAATGACTTATTGACTTTATAATATAAAGTTATTTAATAACTTAAAGTCAAGTTATCAATGTCATTAAGTTGGGTGCCCACTTGAGATATAATATAAGGCAACAAAAACAAATCTATTTTATATTATTAAATGGATTAAAAGCATTGGAAATTGGGCTTCATTGGAGGTGATATAAAAAGCATTCAAAAAGAAAATTGATCATCATTATTCATTGATATTTGTGAAAAACTCAAGAGTTTTGTGTGGAGGAGAAACTAGGGTTTCTTGCTGCTGCAAATCAATCTTGGAGAACATAGCTCTCTCAGATTAAGCATTCTACAGGTGTGAAATACCACCCAAGGTTTGCTTTTCAAGTGGCTGCATTCAGGAGTCACATTTGTGCTTTATCAAATTTACAAGAGAGATTCAAAACAAGGGTTTACAGAGTTTCAAGATCAAAAGTTGTTATCCAGGTATGATTTTACATAGTTTCAAGATCAAAAGTTGTTATCCGGGTATGATCTTATTGTAAATTCAAAGCAATAATTAATCAGAGTTGATCATTTGATGTTTTGGCCTTCAGCATTTCTCTATTTGCATTTCCTGACAAATATTTCAAAAAACAAAAAAATCTGTCAAGGCTGTTTCAATAGAAAATATCTCAAAACAGGGTGGGATATTTCGAAAACCAAGTGCAAGTTATCTCTTGAGAACACATTTTGAAATTTCCTTAAAAAGAGGATGGGATTAGTTAACAAAGAATGCATTTAACCTATTCAAGATTGTTGGAAATCACATTTGGAGTGTTCAAACTCCACTTTGGCAATTTAAAGGCATTCCCAAATAACATCTTGACCAAAATTGAGAAGGAAGATTTAGCTTGGAATTGGTATTATGATCTTTCGGCCCAGAAGATTGGAGAACTAATTCGTTTTCCAATGATGGGGAAGACCATTCATAAGCTTGTTCATCAGTATACAAAGTTGGATCCTTTTTCCCATGTTAAACTAGTAACATGTACAATATTGAAGGTGGAACTAACAATCACTTCAAATTCTCAATAAGGTGAGAAAACACATTGATATGTGAAATATAATCATAACCATAGTTTCACTATCCCACTACACAAACCTCTTCCACCCTAATATTTTATTTTTGTCGATCTCTAACAAATGGCTAGGATCACAAATTGTTCTTTTAGTGTTATTTAAACATCTTTTTCAGCTAGAGAAATATCCAACCTCAACTGAATTAGTAGACTTGCAGCTGCTTCTTGTATTTGTAGTAAGAAATCCTTTATATGAAGCTTTGTATCAACCATTTAGGCACTTCAATCCTATTCAAACCTAGGTATTTATGGTCATTTATAATTTAGATGATAATGTTTTGATGTCAACACCCATTGCAAGTGGTAAGACTATTGTAATGTTGCTTTTCAGTTCATCCCAACATTCTTGGAAAGTTCCAAGAATCTTGGAGAGTGCCAACTTTTTTGGAAAGGAATTATGATAGTGGCAATGAATTTAGGAGACTAAGATGGGTCCAAGGGTACTTTCTGGATGTAGTTTCAACATTTTGGGGGTACTCCACACTTCTTGGAGAAGTTTTCTATTTTTGGAAAGCACCAAGTTTCATAAAGTTTGATATCTTGAGAACTTAATGTTATTTTGGTGTGGTCAGAATTCATATTTGGATCATTTCAATATTTTTCATAACTTTGGGTGGATGTGCGAAAAATAATTAATAATTAAATAGTTAAATGTCAAGTTGTCGAAAAGTAAATTTGGAAGACAAGTTATTTTCAATTATTTAAAAAGGAGACATTAAGTGACTTAAGGGTTCAAAAAGTAAATTATAAAATAAGTCACTTTGTGAGAAATTTTAGAAAGTTTTGAAATGGTTACAAAATATAATATCTAGAAAGATCTAAAGGGGTTATAAAAGGAGGTTGTGAGGAGGCATTTCCTCATTCTTGGTATTTGCATTTTCTTGAAACCAGGTTGTGGAGATTGAGTAGGTTTTTTGAACAACAATCCTAGGATGAAAACCCTTAGGTGAAGATTGGTTTCGGGGAATGATTTCTCCCTAGCCAATTTAGAGGTGGATTCACACATGATTCACAAGTGTGCTGATTGATTGAAGGTTTATGAATTTGTGCCGAAGTATCGCAATATCTATTTTATGTTTTGAGTATGCTTGTAAGAAGCTGCGAAGAAGAAATTTATTATGGATTTTCAAGGAAAATAATAAATTGGTGAAATTGAGTTCAGTCATTGCTGCTGAGCTCAGTACTTTCCAACTGTACCTTTAACACTTCTAGCCGTACCATTTTCCATGTTCACATCTGCCCTATCATTGGGAAGGAGGTGTGGAAGCTATAAAGAAATTCATTAATTTTTTTATTGATTTGGGTGAGCCCAAACCTAGTTGCTCCTTATGGGAGGTATTTCATATTATTAAGGGAGCTCAAGGTTAGTGGAATGAGAGGGATAATTAAGTGATTCCATTTTTATATATATTTTTTGGAGCTGCTAAGTCTATTGCCCCTCTAAGTGTGAAATATGGTGATTAAGGAGTGAGATGCTGCCCAAGACCAAGGGAAACTTAATTAACTACACTAGCCATCCCTGTTTATGCATCATTATCGCTCTAAATTGTTGTGCAACAGCAGGTTGGAGAAATACAAAGGTCTGATATATAGGCATAGCATTGGATACAACCATGTATGAGGCTAGAAGGGACTGACTTATCAAATTTCTGATGTAAATGAGAGTCTTTAAGGGTTGAAGGTCAGCAAAATTTACCTTTCAGCTGTGTATTTGCATAATAAACTTTTATCAGCAATTGAATTGTTGAATGCCAAGTGTTCGTACAAATGTCAATGACTATCTCTATGTATGGCAACTATGTGTGAGTGATTATTTCTATGATCAATATTGATAGTTGCAGCTGTTCTAAACCCTTCAAATCAGATTTTTCGATTGATTTTATGATTTCCAAACTGTTTGATGAAATGTTTGTGAGTTTAAGCTGAAGTATATACAAGTTTGTGGAAAAATTTGGTAGGGTTATCACAACTAGTTGTTCTGAGTTTTGCTTCCTACAACTGCATCAAAATAGTATAGATAATATATTCAGTCTGTTTATATTGCACCTATGGCAACACTATCGAAAGAAAAACATTGTGAATGGAGGCAAAAGTTTGGAAAAGATGAAGAATGGAAAGTAGTTGAACTAATGAGTGAGACTATGTAATGCCCCCCCTCTAGGCATAGTCAAATTAATATTACTTTAATTAAATGCTATTTTATTAAGTTTTGCATGGACACGGATATAGATACGATATCGGATATGGATACGGATACGACATTTTTTAAGACCTCTCATATGGATACGGCAAGATACAACATTCATAAAAAACACATAAATATATATATAATAACACAAATTTCTAAGTTATTAGAGAAGTTTTTCATCACTTTAGAAACAATATACATAAAATTGCTACATATTTTCATATTCCAAAATGTTTACGTTTAAATATAGTTTTATTATAACTTTCAAATTAAATCTAAATTAAGTTTAAACTAAAGTAAATATTTATTAATAATTTAATATATTTTTACTAAAAATATATTAAAATTTATTTTATTTTTATATAAATATAAATATTCTATTGTTTATTTTTATTTGTAAAATAGAATATTTTATTTTATTAAAAAATAATATATAAATACAAAAATTCTATTTTTCTTTTAATTTGTAAAAATAGAATATTTATTTTTTATTAAAACATAAGTTTATTTTTTAACAGATAAAAAAATTAAATAATTTTTAAAAAATAATTAATATAGAATAGTAGAATATTTGTATTTATATAGAACTTTTAAATTAACTTTTTAATAGTATTTAATATAGTCATATGCTTTGTAATTTAAAAAATATTTTATTTTAAAGAAAATTAAAAATAGATAACTAAATTATATTTTACAATCAACATTATAAAAATAAAAAATATTGTTAACATTTTGAAAAGGTTAAAATGCGTGATGGGGCCCAGCGTCCCTGTGCCGAATCCCATCGATCCCAGGGGGCCAGAGGGGCCTCCGAGGGAGCAGATCCTAGGCCGTCCCCGAATCAGGAAAATTCATAGGAAACGGCGGGAAACGTTTCCTCTTGTTTGGGAACGGTCCCCTGTCCCCGGGGACGGCAGGGGACGTTGGGAACGTCCCTCGCTGTCCCTGCCGTCCCCTGCCGTCCCCTGCCGTCCCCTGTGTATATGGAGCTCCAGAAAATTAAAGAACATAAAATTTTGTTTTTTTAAACATTTTATATTGCTATTAAATGTTTTGTGGGCCCACAACAACATAATGCGTTTGTGTAAAGTCTAAAAACAAAAATTTAAATGAAACTTAATAAAGTTTCATAAGATTCAATGATATTATTTGGCTCTCATGGCAAGCGACGGTAGGGGCGACGACTTCACACAGTAAAGCATGGGAAAATCTCAGCCTCAGCTCAGTCTAAACATTTTTTTGGCATTTTGCTCCTATGTTTGGGCATTTAACAGAGACGTTTTTGCATTTTAAAGAGGCATGAAACAAATTTCTTCAAGTTTTTGTTTCTAACGCCTAGAGTAAAGTTGTGGCTGGGCTCTACTTGACTGTGTTTTTTTCTTCACTCAAGCTGCATTTTGTTTGTGTTTGGGATGCCTTGAGGAGCTGGGAGCTGCACTTACTTAGTTCCATTTCCTACCACTCTCGTGATTTATTGATATTGATAGACCATGGTTTTATTGATGTTTGATATTGCTATGATAAATTTTATAATGCTTTAATGACATTTATTATGTTGTTATGCTACTACTCTCGCGATTTATTTATATATTGATATTTTTGTTAGCAATTATTAATTTATTGACATATATCTCTCTCTTTCCCTCTCTCTATCTATAATATATTAATAAATTTTGAAAAAATCATATATATATATGTATTTTGTATGTCGCCGTCCCCTACCGTCCCCTAAAAATGGGCCCCTAGGAAACGTCCCGGAAACGCGTCCCCAGCCGTCCCCCCGTCCCCGTCCCCAAAAGGCCATGGAACTATAGTTAAAATCTTATAAGAAAATGAAATTTTAAAAAAATATAAGTTGAAAGAACTTATGAAATGAAATTATTTTAAAGCTTTTGTGCAGGTTTTAGGGAAACAACAACGATACACTCACGACAACCCAAAAAAGACTAGAACAATGCAAAATAAAATTAACAAACAATCAAGCATAACTGATGAAATTGTCACATTGGTAGCAACGAAAAATTGGTGAAAAATTGGGAAGGATGAAGTCATGTCACATTGGTAGCAAGGAAAAACTGAGAACACTGTACGAATTCATCTCAGCAAGGGTTTTTAAACCAAAACATTTCAATTTTAGCTCCCTAAATTTAGATTTTACAGCAGTTAACTTAAGATTTGGGTCAAATTTTTTAGGCATCCGAATGCTTGTGAATCCAACACGACTAAAAATAGGGGATTTTTTGGCATGTGAAGGCATGGTATCCGTGCCGTACCAATGTCGTACCATATCCGTACTAGATACGGCGGTATGCGTATCTGAGGAAGGAGGGTGTCGTATCTTACAACTCTGAGTTAAATTAAAGATTTAATTTAGCGTTTATTAAAATAATATAAAAAGGAGATATAAGGCATTTTAAAAAAGGGTGAAGTTAATATTTTAATTGTGAGGGTCAAAAGGGAGATATAAAGTAAATGTGGCATTTCAAGATTGGGAATGAGGAGTTACAAAAGGTGAAGAAAAGTAAATGTTGGGGACATTTTTGAGTAGGTATGACTTTTTGGGGAGAAAAAGAAAGAGATTTTTGCTACTATTTTTAGACTTTGTGAAGACAAAATCCTTCGTGAAGAATATCATCTTCAAAGGTGGAAGATCCTTCCTAGGTGGTTGCTGATAGTTCTAGGTAGGGATTGTGTTGGTATAAAAATGGTGTTCATCAGAGTTTTTTAATGGTATTAATATTTTGCAGTACTTTTCAAAAGAAAGAATATTGTACAGTTTGTGGTTGCAAATTATAATTTTAGAAAATTGATTTGCAGAGTTAAATAATTTTGAAGGGATTCGGTAAACCTTATTTGCTTCTTCCATACAAAAGAATTGTGATTTCATGAATAGGGGGTTTTGTACGATACTCGTACTCCTTCAGTCCAAAATGTTAAGCCGTACGAGAGTTTTTTTTGACGTTTGCAAGATATTAAATTTGCTTCGAATGTTCAGTGCCCAGTTCATTGAAGTCAAAATTCAATGTGGGCGAAAGGAGGATTTAAAAAGTAATATTCATACTTAAATTTTTTGCCGTTGTACTCCTAGAACAAGAGTTTGTACGAGGGAAAAAAGAAAAAAAAGAAACATTAATTGAAGAGCCCATGTAAATTTAAGCATCCACACTTATATTATAAGAGTCGTCCGTAGACTTCATACGATATTAAAGGAAGTTGAAGTTTGGGGGAATTGCGACCTATTAAAATTGAAGTTAATATTTCTTGGTTGTCGTTGTACTTCAGAATCTGGGAGCTAGCATACCCCAAAGTAACAGCCATACAATTTGTTGAGTTTGTCATGGTCTGTACCATGTATAGGAGTCCTTAGAGTTAACATGTCAAATAAATTTTATTAAATTCATGAAATTTGGTATAAATAGAATTGTTTGTATGTTTTTGTTAAAGTAGTTATAAGGAGTGTTGAATTTTGTGCAATGCATAGGAATGTGGAGCTAGGAAGATGGAGAAGGCCAAAGACAACACTCACCTAGCTTAGGAGGATGGGGCTGTGTGGGAAGTGTGGAGGATGCATATGGAAGAAACATCAACACACCATACTATAGATTTTCAACTGCCTTCTAGAAATTCCAATTGTGGCATGGAGAACAGAGTAGACATTGCAGATCTGAATGGAACCCCATGACCTCTAAAAGCTTTTGTTCTTCATTGCCACTTCCCTCATGCAAATAGTTATCAATGCTTGTTTGAGGATGGAAGATGAAGCTATGAGTCTTCTTCAACAAGCTGCAAAATAGTTGCAAAGCCACCTGCTAGAGGTAGATGAGGCCGAAGACTATGCTAGCTTTGCCTTCATCTCACCTCTAACATCTGTGTTTTGGCCAAACAATTGTTACACGAGGCAAGTGTTATACAAGCCCACAAATAGTTTAAGAAATCTAATGGCCTCTATCTCTATCAAAACAACAATTTAGTGTAGATGATTATGAACCTATCTACAACTTGTGAAACCTACAAATAGTGACAATGGTGGTGTTCGTTTGGCTCTATGATGCTCCATTGATAGGGCTATGTGCAGGAGTCACCTCAATGCAGGAACGTGCTCTCATGGCTCTAATACCATATTGGGGAATGCCAAGATCAAATAGCATGTAACAACTTCCACAAGTGAACAAAATATGCACAATAGTATGTCTATCAAATATAAAATGAGAAGTGTGTAAATACAATGATCAAGCCTTGCTTATATAGGCAAGGATCAAGAGGTGAGAAGGTAGGAGTGAAACTCTGACTACCCCTGCAAAGATGGAACACTTGTGGGCTCACTTGACAAGTGTGTGAGCGAGTGTCAATAGGTGTCTCAAGTCGTGAGGACACATGTCTCAACCATATGAAGTGAGACAAAAGAAAAAGAAAACCTAAGTAAATGTAAGCTAGGTGAGAATAGATCAATCCTTGAAAGGTGATTAGTGAACTAGGTATGATCATGACTCTATTTACACTAACAATCTATACCTCAATATGAACTTTCTAAAGTTGCCCATATACAATCCACAATTCTTGGATAAGTACTTAGATCAATAACACTCTGAATATAGAAAAAACTTTTGAGAATCCTTTTTCTTATCTTCTTTCTTCTATATTTTTGTTTTGTTGCATTCAAAGTATTTAGATCTTAAGGTTTAGTATACCCACTCATTACCATATCCTATACTCATTCCAAATTAATGCACTTTTCAATTGATATCTCCAATAGTCAAAATTATCACCTTTAAATTGTGAAACCATATCCTATACTCCTCTTTCCAAATTGATACTCTTTTCAATTGATGTCTTCAATAGTAAAAATTCTCATCTTTAAATTGTGGAATTAACACTCTACTATTGGTAGTTGGCTTATTAAAGACATCAAATCATAGAAGCAAAAATCGCGAAAAAATTGCGATTAATTGCAGAAATAAAAAATTGCCAAATTTCCCATTTTTTTCCCTCATTTAAATCTCGATTTTTAATAAAACTGTTGACCTGTGATTCATCCATGATTTTCAACGAATATTTGGTGTATAAACCTGTTATTCAAGGAAAATCGAGGAAAATCAGAGAAAAAACTATTTGTTTTACCCCCGCAATTTTCAACGAAGCTTGTGACAGGCAAGGATTCAAATTGCTAGGGCATTGCTAGGGTTTCAAAAAAATTCACTCAAAATTCAACAAATTAAAAAAAAGATCGTGTTCATTTTCCCTAATCAAGTTTGAATTTAATCATGATTTTTGTCCCGTTGTTGGTTGCTGGTAGGGACAATAATTTGGACGAATTTAATGGAAGAATTAAGTGCAGTCATTTGTGCAAAGTTCAATATTCAAATAGAGCTAATTTGTTGCAGAAATGTATTATCATTATATTTTGTTTCTGAAAGAATGTAAATTTGTTTTTAATTTGATATTTTAAAATATTCAAATTAGATTTTTAATTATAATATATTTATGATTTATATATTAGTAATATTGAAATTAAATTATTTTTTTGGATATTATGAAGAACGGTTTCTACGCTGTGATGCCTCCATCAAATTTCTGCCCGTCGCAAACCCCTTGAGCTAAATTCTGGGATTAGTACCCACAGTCCTCGAACCCGGTTGTTCTGTGAACGATGCAAGGTTAAGCACGTAATGGGCTCTGTAGGACACAGAGTACCGGTAAGCGTGCAGGCGAACCCCTGAGAACCCACGGCCCAGCACTTAAAAAGTGGGCCCAAAAGTGAAAAAAAAACATTTTTTTAATTTCTATTTTACCTTAAAACCCTAAAATGACCCAATATGAGGCCTTTCAAGACTAAAACATTTCATTTTTACCTCTCATTTTGCTCTCTCCATTTTTTGTGTCCATCTTAGCATTTTGAAGGGAGGTGATTGCATTTGAAGGAGATCGATTGTGGAGTGGCAAATAGCTTCTACAAAGGAGATTTAAGTGTTCAAGGTATGCATTTAAACCCTATTCTTCAATCTTTTGATGAATTTTTTTAAGTTTCTTAGTTTTTGATGAATTTTTTCAAGTTTGTGAATAAGTTTTTCAAATATATATTTTTTTTTCATTTTTTTTAGAGATTGCAACAATGGCCAGTAGTCAAAGTTCAGTGGGTGGGGATGGAAGCCAAAAGTTCAAAACTGATAAAGGATCTCCTTTATGGAGACATACCACACAAATTTCACAAATTCCTGGAGGTGGGGGGTTTGTTTGGAAGTGTAATTTTTGCAATGTACAATATAATAGCTCCTACTACCGAGTGAAACTTCATTTTATGGGCCCTGGTGGTAAAGGGATTAATATGTGTGAGGGCCCAAATAAGAAGGGGTTGTCTGCTGTACAAATAGCAACATTTATAAAAGAACAAGAAGATGCTGACAAATTGGTTGCAAGAGGAAAACAAAGTAGTTATAGTTTCGGAAAGAAAAAAACAACATTACCAACTCAGATAGTTAGGCCCTCTAGACATCCCTTCTTGTCTATACCCTCTACGGAAGAAGAAGATGAAGAACCAGAAACCACCACCCCCAAGAGAGGTCCATTAGAGAAGGCATTTAAAATGGAGGCAAGAGATATTGCTGAAGAAAAAATTGCACGTTGCCTCTATGCCAATGGTCTTCCATTCAACTTGGTGAGATCACCATATTGGAAGGACATGGTGTCAGCAATAAATAGTGCACCTCCTGATTTCACAAGTCCTGGGAATGAAAAGGTGCGTACCACCTTATTGCAAAAAGAGAAGAAATATGTAGAGGCCCAACTAAAACCAATTAGAGATTCTTGGGTTGAAGCAGGTGTATCTATTGTTTCCGATGGATGGAAAGATTGCAAAAACCGTCCATTGATTAATGTTATTGCAGTGTCCCCCAAGGGGGCAATGTTTTTGAGGGCGGTTGACTGTGAAGGGCAAGTGAAAGATGCAATGTTCATTTCCAGGATTCTCATTGACTCCATAGAAATGGTGGGTAGTGAAAATGTTGTCCAAGTAGTTACGGACAATGCAAAAGTTTGCAGGGCTGCAGGTGCTTTGGTAGAGGCCAGATATGAGCACATCTTTTGGACACCGTGCACTATACACTCCCTCAATTTGGTGATGCAAGCAATTGGCACCCAAATAGAGTGGGTGAAAGAAATATACCAGGAGTCTGAGGAGATCCAGATGTTTGTGACAAACCACCATATGTCAAGCAATTTTTAGAACTTTTCAACATTAGAATTGTTGAAGGTAAATTTTAAAATTTAATTTATTTAGTTTCATTTATCATTTATGTCATGTTTTACATAATTGAATAAAATAATTTTTTGCATTATTTACATATTTTAAATGTGTTATTAACTTACTATTAACATGTTCTTAGGTTGCCGAGACCCGGTTTGCATCTCACACAATTGTTCTGAGGCGACTTGTGAAGGTGAAAGATGCATTGAGTCAAATGGTTATTAGCAACCAATGGAGTATATGGAAGCAATCAAATTCAGAGAGGGCCCAAAAAGTCAAGGCATTGATATTGAATGACGATTGGTGGGATCGTGTGAATTATGTATTGGAATTCACCGAACCTATCATGTCTATGCTTCGGTTTGCTGATACAGATGAACCATGCTTGGGGGATGTCTATGATAGCATGGACACAATGTTGGAAAAAATAAAAATAGAAATACAAAAAAAAGAGAATGATCCTGAAGACACCTTGTACAAAAGGGTGGAAGCAATTGTTCTTCATCGTTGGAACAAGATGACAACTCCATTGCACCTCCTTGCATATGCCCTATCTCCGAGGTACTATACCACTGAAATACTTTCTATCCCAGCGAGAATACCGCCATATAGAGATGGTGAAGTTGCTAATGGGTATAAGACGACATTTAGTAGAATGTTCAGTGATCCAGAAGTGCATGCAAGTGTCATGAGAGAATTTGGAATGTTTGTCACAGGAAAATCAACAAATCATAATGCTTCTGTTGCTAGAGACCAATACAAAATGGATGGTCTTACATGGTGGTACCTCCATGGTCAAGATTATATGTACCTCCAACCTCTTGCAATCAAGATCCTCTCACAAGTAAGTTTTTTTTTTTTTTGCCACTTGTATTGTAAAATTTAACACTTAACATTCTTGAATTTATCTTGCATTATTTTATTTTATTTTTAATTTTGTTGGTTTTCTCTCCAGGTTGCAAGCTCTTCTGCCGCTGAACGGAATTGGAGTACATACTCCTTTATCCACTTAGTGAAGCGTAACCGGTTGGCTGCAAAAAGAGCTGAAGACTTAGTGTACATTCATTCCAATTTGCGTCTTCTGTCACGTAAGGATCCTCAATACAGGCAGGGGGCAGCGAGGCTTTGGGATGTAGCACCCGAGTCTACTGACTTGGATGCAACCATTCAGGATCTTGCTAGAGCCACTATGGATGATGTGGGTGATATTGATGACATATCACATGGTGTTGGATCCGCTTTGGGTTCAAATGATGATGATTTTGAAGTTGAAACCACTCAAAATCCAAGTCATGATGATTCTGACAATCCTTTTGATGATTGATGAGCACATGAACAATGAACATTGAATCATGTTTCAATGTTTCATGAACTACATTTGTAATTCAGTAATTTTATTTGAATATTTTTCAACTATCAATTGGCATTTAATATTTATCTTTGGCATTTGGCATTGATCAATGATCAAGTATCATACTATGAAATGATTTAGTTTTACAATTCTCTATATTACTCTTATTTTTTGTATATATAATACATATATATAGATTTATAATATATTAGTATATATATATATATATATATATACACATTATATCACATTACCCAAACACCTAAAATTTTGCCCACGTGCCCATTACCCGGGTTCATTACCGAACCGATCACGAACCC
>VDFB02290769.1:0-26405 GCA_007258455.2 Sequoia sempervirens
TGAGGAGATCATTTCCCATATTGTATATTTATCTCATGTATATGAGTATACTCTTTGTACCATCATTATGATGTATCGAGATCTTATGAGAATCTCATTGGATGTAATAAGAATTTAAGAATGTCTTGTATTGTATAAGTTTTGAAAAGTGATTTATACACGAATATGATTTGTACTTGTGTTTATGCCCTTATTACTATGGTGTTATGTTCTTAATTATAATGTTAGTAACGACGTCTTGGAATCCTTAAGACATTTTGTATAATCAAATGAGTTTTTTTTTTTAAATATTCTGATAATTCATTACTTTATGCATTAATTTATTGGATTCCTTTGTGGGGCGTTACATCGTTACTGCATGTACTTTCTTTAATTTACTTAATTTATTTAATTTCACATCTATAGTTCACCACTACTCTTCCAAAATGTTTATTTATAAACATATACTTGTTTAATTTACACTTAATTAATCAAATTTAAAATATTTAATTTATTAATTTTAATCTTTCATTTTAATTTTGTTTGCACAATACTATAATTCATATATACTTATTTTTATATTTCTTTATTAAGACATAATCTTAATTTATTTAAACTTAATAAAGGCATTAATAATATTTATTTATCAAAACCACAATTATATAAAAGCATTTATTTTAATTATCAAAAATGCCCTTTTTAACTTTAATAATCTTTTTTTTAATGTAATAATTAATCAAAACACTAATCGACCAAATTAATCAAATGAGCAAAATACCAAGTAGTACTTGACCTCACAGTGAAATGGAAAGTAATACAACAACAACATCGATAGACCAACTCAAACTAACCACATAGATAGAATCATATACTCATCCTCTTTGAGGATGATGGCTGAAATAGGGGACCAAATGCTATCTCCATTTTGTTGGAAAATGTGCCTCAATCTCGCAGGCTGAATCCTCTAAGAAAGCATGGTCATTGTAACATTCATGGTGTCTAGCTGACTAATAGCTCAGTAATCTTGTGTTTTGCTCATGTCACTATGATTTTGATTCTGTCTTGCTGAATGGACCTATCACTATGACTTGGTGCATTCGCTGTAACCCTTTGTAGAGTGGAAATGTCTCGGTGACAGAAGGGTTTGTGATTGGGTGCTTAGTAGATGTCGGTGTGACCTATGGCGACAAGAGTCATCAGTGTAACCTGCTTGCTTCAATAAGAAGTCTTAGCGATGGAGGGTTGTCTCACTGATATGTTTTCTCCTGGAGCCGTTGGGGTAACTCAAGTGTGTCAGTATGTGGTCCTAGCGACAAGGAGATGTCTCACCAATTGTAGTCATCAGGGTGACTTGAAAATTTAGGAAGATCTCTTGGTGATTGGGAGATGTCTGGCCGACTGAATACACTTAGAGTAACTCAAAGGGTATCAGCATGAAGTCTTGGTGATATATAAAGTCTTGCCGACATTGCTTGTGGTCATCGGGGAAAATCTTATGTATCAGAATGATGTCTCGGCGATGATAGGAAGTCTTGCCGATATCGGCATGACCTTTGGTCTATCTGGCCGATGTGGAAATAGGCATGACTTGTTCCTATCGGCATGTAGTCTTGGTGACCAGGAGATGTCTCACTGATTGGAGTCATCAGTATGACTTGAAGGCTTTGCTATGAAGTCTTGGCGACGGGAATTTGTCTCATCGACGATATGGGATGTGTTGGCATAACTCTTGGCGAAAGGTGATCTCGGGGTAACCTGGAGACTTTGGTGTGAAGTCTTGGCAACAGGTGTTGGTCTCATCGACGGGGATGCAACTGAAGTCATCGATGTAGCTCTCTGCCCGGTGAAAGGTCTTGGTGAAGTCAAAAGTCTTGCTAACTCAACAAGACATGGGCACTCAGTATGTGGTCTTAGCAAAAGATATAAGTCTTACCGACTGGTGAATACAATGCTCGGGGTGACTTAAGACCTCAGTATAAGGTCTTGGCGAAGATGATAAGTCTCGCTAACTCTTGAATGTGTTCGGTATGACTCCTGAGCTCGGTGTCTTAGTGAAGATGGAATGTCTGGCCGATAGGAGTCTTCAGAGTAACATGGAGGCATCAGTTTTATCTCTTGGCGAAGAGCGATTGTCTTGCCGATGGGAAACCTTATATAGGTATGACTCTTGGTGACTATTTGGGTTTCAGTATGACTTGAAGACTCGATGTGAACTCCTAGCGATAGTGATAGTCTCACTGATGTTCTTGCTAAGGTCAATGTAACTTGTAAGCTTGGTGGAACCTCTTATCGATGGAGAGGACTCTTGGCGACAATGTGTAATAAGGTCTTGTGGCATTGAGGAGACACTTGTAGTGTCTCACTAACATGCAACACAAGTTGATCGCCATTGACCAAGTGAAGACTGTCCTATGTGGTACAATGTGGACCAATCTAAGAACAGGATGTGAACTGTTGTGACCGTTTCTATGTGGAAGGAAAAATTCTACACAAGGAAATGGAAACATCTGCATTTCGATAAGGATGCTGAGCTGGAGGTTGTTTTGATAGTTATGATCTTGAACTGATTCATAGAGAGCCGTATGAGAATGAATGTACAAGAATGCATTAGATGTTCTATAGTGATGGAGGCTGATGGGTTGATAAGCCAAGGAGCTAAAGAGTCGAGAGTGAGAGAGAGAACGATAGAGTGAGGACTGAGTGGCTGGTTGAAAGGCCAAAGCCATGAGGTCGAAGTAGAGGAAGAGAAAGGAAATGTTATGCTGGAATCTCTCCTAATCTCTTTGGGGGTGTTTGCTACCAGTTGTATCCAGATGAACAAGATGTAATCTCTAAAAAGGCTAAGAGCCTGAAATTGTATTGTAACTGATTTGTTGCTGAATAATACAATGGCTCGATCTTTGGAGTGTGGGGTTTTTTATCCGAAAGGATTTTCCCCACATAAATCTATGTTCTGGGTTTCTATTTTATCTTGCATCTGTGTTGCTGATTGTTGTTGAATTCACATATATTTTTCTTAGAAGGATCAATGTGGGAAATAACTGTGTCTATTTCCGCTTTAGGACATAGTTGAATGTGTCTTTGAGGTAACCTAATCGAAATGAAAGTTACCGAAGAAACTACTATATGGATTTTTCACTAGATATGCTCCCAAATTTCCTTACACATTTCAAAAAATTCCATTGTGTTTAAGGAATGCTCAAACCTGCCAACTTAGGTGAAGTCAATGCCTAGTACCTACAACCTGCAACAAACCAAAATAGTTGAGCATATACATAGTCATACAGTCAGGCACATCATGAACGGAATTTCGTAGCTTCATAGGGCACTCAGAAGTGAGTGATGCAACATTGTTCCCCTTCACCAAAATACATCAACGCATGATAATCAAATGCTAACAACAAGGTAAGAAAAATAATTAGATAATCACATGATTCCCATAGCAAGAATAATCCACACAATCAATTAAATCCATATATTAGTCATGACATAAGCATAAAACAACAGTGATAAAATTAGCATCAACTATCATCATAGTAGTGAATCCAACATCAAGACAAGTGTCATAATGTCCCAATCCAAAGTAGACAACTGTCAGTAACAAAAAGCAAACTGAGGGGCACTATAGTTTAAGTCATTTCAATATTAGTTCAAGACAAACAAAGATTTTTTTGTTCATCTCATGGATGAAGGCATTTGTCATTCTTCTCATTATTGGTCATTTCATGGTGTTGTTGTATTCTCTAATGCAAGACAAAGAATGCAAAGTAATTATTATTCATTTAGAGATATGAGCAGAGATTTTGGATAGAGATTATGGTTTTTTACTATCTTTCCAAAGTTGACATTATTTCATGGTGGAAAGCTCATTTTAAGGTTTTTTATTATTAAAATCTTAAGCAATATCCAAACTCTAAGACTATTAAGCAATATCCAAACTCTAAGACTACATTAAAACCTAAGAACTTTGAAGAGGTTATTCCCTATTAAGACTTTAATACAAAGTTTTCTTTATGCTATTTTTGGTTGTTGGTAGGCTATAAAAGGTAACAAGTTAAGTAATGTCTTGATGGGTTAAACTCATAGAACAACTAGCCCCTACCCTTAGGGAGTAACCGACTAAAGAAGTTCAAGTCTTATATTCTACCGCTCAAATTAAAATTAGTGGCTATTATTCAATTAATGAAGTGGCGGGATTAGAAGATCAAAGGCCAATTTTCAAATTGACAATGGTTCATTTCTAAAGTTGCTACTTTGACAGGTAGATGACTTTTTAAGAGGAACAAAGGAGTTTAAAAACAAGGGTTTATATTCAATCTTGGTTGGTGCGAAAGATTGCATCTACAATGGACATTCAAATAACTAATGGTCACTTCATATGCTTAAACCTTGACTCTCATTGATGTCATTGCTACTAAGTGAATTGTGATCTGAGTCTGGACAATGTGAAAGTGGAGTGAATATTATGATATTATATTTTTCATTTTCAGGATTATGCATTGTGTGGAATAGCTGTCAAGGCTCGGTGAAAGTTTTGGAAGAAGTTGATACTATGTTTTCTATGAAAACATACCTAGAGAGGAAGTGTGAAGGGACAATAATGATGCTTACATAGATTAGTATCTTTGATTGGTTTGTCATTTGAATTCATTCTTTTCATGGTGGAGTGTGATTGAAAGTAAGGGCTCTCTGTGTGAATGTTTTTTTTCTTTGAAGAATATGCCATGATTTTGTGAAGAGAATGTACAATGAGAAGGATTTGAATGACATAACATAATTTGTATGACTACACTCACACATTGTATTTTCTCCTTGTTGTTTAGTTTGACTGAGACAACAATTTATGTGTGAATTCAAAGAAGGTTAATATATGATGTATGCAAATTTTGAGGATCTTCTATCCATACATGTTTCAATGCAGGCCTTGTTTGTGTTTATTGAATTAAGAAGATTATTTTGTGTAAGAAGAGATAAGTGTGTGAATGAGGTGATTGAGACAATATTTTGAATGTGCATTCAAAGAAAGATAGACATGTATAATTTTATTCCATTCTTGTATTCAAGGGGTATGCTTTTGTGATCTAAACATGGTGATTGCTAGTGGAGTTAGTGAGTTTTCAAAATTGTGATTTTTAGATTGATGAAATAATGCTAAGGTAAGTGTGAATAAGGGAGATGAAGTTTTTGATAGAAAAGTGATTTGTATGGAAATAGAGTAACCCTCTGAGTTTTGCTTATTTCTTCTAAAGTGTGGTAAGTTTTCCAGTGAGGCATGATGAGTTTCCAGTGATGCATGTTGTTTTTCCAGTGAGGCATGTTGGTTTTCCATTGAAGCATATTGTGTAGCTAGTGAGGCTTTACTAGTGAGACATAGAATGTAGCCAGTGAGGATTTTCCAATGATGCATAGAATGTAACCAGTGAGGTTGTTGGTCAATGAGACCTAATAAAGATTTTGAAGAGATTGGATAGTGGTTTTTCCCTACTTAGGGTTTTCCACTTAAATACTTGTGTTGGTTCTATTGTTTTCTATTTCTTTGGAATGTTGGCTTTAATTTCTCTTACAACTATTGGATTCATTAATAAACTAGTTTTATTAGATCACTGATTTACCCCCCCTCTTAGTGATACATTGTATTCCAAAAATATTTGCCTCAAGCTGTTAAGCTTTTACAGAGGAACTTGGCTCTGATACTAATTTTTGAGAACTTCTAGAGACTTAGAAGGGGGGTGAATTAGTATACACAAAAATTAAACCCTTTCAAAACTTAAAACGTTGAGCACTAATGAAAATCCTTTAGAAGATAAAGATAAAACCTTAAGCAAAACATAATATAGCAATTTGAACATTTTTGAACTTCAACAAACTTTACCAATGAAAGATATAGCAATAATCAAATCAACAACAAAGAGAAGGAAATAGAGAACACACACATGCACAAGGAGACACCATATTTACATGGAAAATTCAATGATGGAGAAACCACGATGAGAGTTAACTTACTATATAAGGCTCACTACCAAAAAGACTTGTAGGGAGGCTCACTACCTTAAACAAAGATACAAAAGACTTCGTAAACTGAAGACAACATGAATTCAGGAGCATGATACAAGGGACTAATGAGATTCATTATCTCATAGTAGGATACAATATGGTTTAGAGAGAATTAAAATGATTTTCCAACACAACACTATGTTGACTGAGGCATTACAACACAATTTATCTTTCCTTTCATAATATTTAGCACTAATTTTCTAAATATTCAATACAATTCACACACACACACTTCTTCGCACTTGTACACTTCTCCATCTAGTTGCATCCAAAATGATCTTGCATTTATATCCACCACAACACTTCATTTCTTCAATTAGGTCGGCCAAAAAGAGAATAAAAAATTAATTCAACTAGTCTACCACAAAAATCATAATGCAGACCTATCCAAAAGATAGAGAGGACCAAAAAAAATCTTATTACTTCTTCCAATTTGATCCAAAACAATTTTCATACTAGTGCACATCAACCTAAGTCGACATCAAGGAAACATGTGGATGAAACATTGAAGCACATAACTAGTTAGCTCAAAAGTATACTTCTAACTATATTTAATTGATGCAATCCCAAATAGAATAGTTTAGGACTTGAATATATCATGACACGTCTTCCATTGTTGGAATAACCCCCCAAGCACATAGAAAAATCAAAGGAACAAGCTATGTTGGCCAAATATCCATAAAAGACCAAGAAAGCCAACTCAAGAAACAATCCAGTACCAAAGTATCCAATTAGCAATGTGTAAATCACATGGGAATTTTCCTTGAATATCCAATAACACCTTCATACATTTATTTCATAATATCATACCTTCTACAACCACCATAGATAAAATAGGCACAAGATACTTTATCTAGGAAGCACATAATGTATAATCATGAGATACAACATTAACATATTAGCTTGTGAACCACATCAACACATAAGATTGGAACTAAGATATTGCACAAATATTGAGAGCACATTCACCAAGTTATAGGAGTAGAGACATGAATATGGATAAATGCATAGCATTTCTTGGACCAATCTAGATAAATAGCAACATTTCCAACCTTCTACAATTCACGAAACTCTCCTTGGAAACATAGGTTACCTAAAAAGATAGGAGTACAACATCCACAAAACACTAACAATAAGTACCAAACCAAAAGACTAGAAATGCAACAATGGAGGAATGTAGAGCATTCTTCTAGATAGACTTCAATGGAGCATTTAGGAACAAAATCACTTAAGCAACTTGTAGAGGCCAGAACTTTCTTTCAACAACACACACTTCATTACAAACTATGAATATAAAATTCCTTGAGCTCCCTTCAGGTGGTTTTGTTTTTTCTAAGTACTAGTTGTGCCTTAGATGTTTGAAATTCTACCCTTTGCTTCTCAATCGGGCCTCTTTTTGATATCCTCTATCGGCTGCCACCACATGTCCACCAAGTTCTCTTCATAGTGATTGCTTCCTTCGCTCTCCAACTGGCTCCCACCACTCTTCCATGTGTCATCACCGCAGGCTCTTCAAGGATACTTCCCTTCACTTTTTAATCAGGCCTCATTTGCTTGTCACATAGCTTTTTCCTACATACACTTTTTGGTGGGTCCCATAGTCAGCACTGATAGTAAAGAATGTTGCCACGTGTTTTTCCAACACAAGCTTTCATTACAGAAAGGGAGAAATGAACCATGGGATGCAACCTTTTTCCACACATCTCTTCGGTGGGGACTTCATTGAAAGGAAGGTGAGAGAAAGTTGTGTGCCCCGCCAAGCTACTATGTGCCTTAACTTCCTTCGTAGGTGAATGACACTTGTTTGCACAAGGTTTTTTTGGGACCACTGCCATCAATCACAGGGAATGCATTTGGCTGGGGAATGACTACATGCTATGAACCAAATCTTTTCTGTTACAATGGGTGAGGGGAATCATTGTTGCATCCATCATTGCTCAAGATACATAATCTTTATGTTACTGGCCCTCCAAGTAGTGGGATTGTTGGCTATATATACTGCTTAATCCTTTAGAAAACAAGTTCGGAAGAGACAAAAAAATTGGGGAAAGACACTAGGCCTTTAATATTTTTTTTATATTATTGTATGAGACTCTCAGACTGTGCCATTGTTCATCCTTTTTGTTTTTCTTAAGCTATTTGATAGAACATTAATATTGTGCCATTATTGTCCTAAATTATTCATTTGCACGAACTTCTATGATTTTAATACAAATTGTTGGTTTAGATCATGTCTTTGACTTTTCTTTTCAATGAATGTGTGTGAAAATCATTTTATGTCATTAGATGAATTGTTTAGATCTTTATCTTTGATTTCTGTTATTCTAAAACATAGAAAATTGTTGATCGGGCCTTTAAATTGAATCCCAAAAGATAGATTTATCATGCCTATATCTACTCCTTGGCACATCACCTTAGTTAGATTTTTATTTTTTATATTTTCTTCCTTTTCCCATTCCAAACCCTCATTATAGAAGAAGCCAAATTCTTTAAAAACCTAGAGGCCACTCTGTTTAGCGCAATTGGTCCCCCATTAATTGAGTTTCCCATAAAGGTTGTTATCTTGCCAATTTATGGCATCAACAGTTCCTTTTTTCTGGCATGCCCAGTGGGACCACTTAAATGAATCTAAATTCAAATAAGGTGTATGAAGCATCAACCTATTACTAGGTCCCAAACAACAAATAATCCTAGTTTGCTAGTGTCGCCACTAGGAATAGTACAATTTGCAACTTGATTAGTGAAAATTTTGCTTCCTTTTCCCCTTCTGCTAGCCATGTTTCCAACTGCTAACATAAATTATGTGGCACGGGATGCCAAAAGCCCTCTTGTAGCACTAGTAGTGCCAACTGTTTGGGCCCCTATATTGGTCTCTACTCTAAAACCTATACCTAAGTTTACCAGAGATGACTCAAGAAAACCATCCAAACATCTGCAAGATGTTGTAGATGTGTGTCTAGTGCACGAAGTCATAGACCAAAATGTAGCACAAAGGTTGCTCCCAAGCTCTTTCCAAGGTAAAGCATTGGATTGCTATTGCACACTGCAAGCTAATACCATCGGTACCTAGGATCAAATTGGAGACCCTTTCTATGAAAGATTCTCAAATGACAGAGATAGGTCTTCGCAATATCATTAGTTGTCAGTCATAAAATAGGCCCCATATGAAGCAATGACTGATTTCAATGCCTAGTTCCACATAACTTGGTAGAGAACTCAGGTTTCTATCCACCTATCGGTTGAGCTGGCATTCATGTTCTACCTAAAATCTATCAACCCCAATATTTCGATGTTGATCTAGTCTCTTGGTGGAACCACGCTATTAGATACATACAATGTCATAGTCAAAGAGGAGAACAATCTGATAGACACTGGGAAGTTTCCACCTTGGCCCACCATGCCTATATTCCCCAAAGTATTAGTTCCCACCCATGAGATACTGTCTACCAGTATCCCTGCTCCTCCCCAATCTATGTATACATATCTGAGTGCACCACAAAATGTTGCTTCCACATTCAATTCTTCAAAGGATGATATAAGCGACATCAAGGAGATGTTGAGCACTATGTCCAATGAGATAACTGTTATTAAGTAGAACTATGCCATGCCTCCAAAGCTCACCTATCAAAACTATCAAGGTGGAAGGCCTTCTTACCAAAAAAAACTAGTTCCAAGGAGGTGCTCACACAAATCCACAAGTGCAAATAACTACTCAAATAGTACCAATACCTTGTTTGTTGCAAATTGCTAACCCAAGCTCAAGCAAAGAACTGACAGTGAGGAAAAACAATTTAGTCGATGACACCAACCCCTGGTTTTTCCCTTGTGATGACTCACATATGCCTTGAAATTTCCCACATGGAAATCTACAACAAAAGGTGGAAAAGAAGTGTAGTCAAGGCATGACATCGGACCATGGAGGTTATGTATATGCCTTTCCACAAATGAAAAATGTGGTGCTTACCACACAAATGCAAGGGATGTCCTTGGAGCAAGAAACAAATATTGCTCCTGATCACACGCTCTTTTCATGGATGGAAGAAGAAGAGGTGGCATTTTCCAACAATGCATCTACATCAAAAACCCAGCAAGTGTAGTCCAATTATAATCCTCACTCAAAGAGGAGATTCACAGGCAAACTAGTCATCCCAAAACTAGTCAATCTGTAGCCCAAAAGTGCTTCTGACCAAATGCCCAGTACCTCCATAGTGGCACAACAAGCCCTGCTGTGAAGGGAAATTGTTATAACAAGAGCTAAGGAGTAGAAGCCTTTGAATATACCACCATTTAATGTGGTGGAAAAATTGAAAAAACCATCCACTAATGTGTCCCCATGGGATAACTTAGCTATTCTAGAGCATAAGACATTGCTACAAAAGGCTCTCCGAGAGGATCCAATCATCGAGCCAAAAGAGCAATCGCTCAAAGGAAAGGTTGTTGATCAATCACCTCCTGCCAAAGTTCTCTTGAATAGCATAGAGGAGGCCTCTACTGAGGTCAGAGATAAGTCAAAGCCAAAACCTTTCTTCTTAACCCTTATTATAGGGGAGAAATTATTACACAATGCCATGATTGACTCTGGCACTAGCACTACAATCATGCCCAAGAAGATAGTTGAAGCCCTAGGACTTAGCTATGAGCCTTAAAGAGGGGGGTTATGCAATTATATGGGAACAAAGTCAAAATCGTAGGTGTCATCAAAGACCTCCCCTTGACTCTATTTTCTTTCCCTAGCATCACAGTTATGTAAAACACTATGATCATAGATGTTCCCCTTATGTTCGGTCTCTTCCTGTCTTGAGAATTCACTTCAAAGATAGGCGAGTATTTGTCTTTGGATTGGTCACATTTGATCCTTAGGACCAAGCATGGAGCTAAAATGAAAATAGTGTCTAAAGCTCTACATTCAAAACATGTGGCCAATGAAGTGATGATCAACTTTGAGGCTGCTCATACCACTTTCACTAAGAGGAAACATATTGCACCAAGTTGCTAGAAGGTGAAAAGGTAACCAGAGTTTAGACCAATTAAGAAGAGGCTCTCTTGAGAAAATATATAGATGTTGATCCTTTTAGCAAATATCATGCTACTAAGTTGGGCACCTATGTCATCTATGATGAAGATCAAGTGCTTCTGAAGGTCATAAGGGAACCTGAAAGTAGCCAAGCTTCAAAGCTATGGACGCTCCACTTTAATGGAGAAAGATGCAAGGTGGGTTCAAGAGCCAAGATATGTTTGACATCCCCACACAATGAAAAGACACTTCTGTCTTTCCGCTTCCAATTCACTTGTTTGAACAACAAAGTTGAATATAAGGTCTAGTGCAAGGTTTAAGCCTTGCAGAGTGGATGGGCATCAAAAAATTAATGGTGTTAAGAGATTTCAAATTAGTATTCAACCAAGTCCAAGGGGTTTCTATAACCAAGAATTTCTGCATGCGATCCTATAGACAGATTCTGAGACCTAATTAAGGGTTTTGAAGCCTTCAACATCCAGATAGTGCCTCAAGAATAAAATATTGATGCAGATCGCATGGATGCAATCGAATCCCAATTTGACCCTTCCTCCATCCTAATATACAACAAACACTTTGTACAAGTGATAATCTGACTGGTGATTCTAGATAATGATCAAAGCTAGTAAGTGTTTGACAATGATGAACACATCACCTCATTCATCTAACAGTTGGGAGAATTTGTTGACCAAATCCAACCAAATATTTCCAAAGCCTACAATGGAAAAATCATTCAACTGAGGTCAAATAAGCTTTCAAAGGGAATTTTCACTCTCAAAAACCTATTTGATTGTGACAATGCAACAAATGATAAAAGGAAGTTTGTAGTAGAAAAAAGTGACAATGCGAACCTTCAGGTCAAAGATGGAAGAAAGCTCAAAGTCAGGAAAGACATTCCACATCATGATAAAGAAAGGATCATCAACTTCTATGAAAGGTATGGAGTAGTGGCCTAGTCATATGATGAACTTAAGGGATATGATCCTGACATCATCCAACATACAATAGAGCTAATGAAAGGTGCAAAACCCATCAACCAAAAACAAAGGCCAGTGAATTCGAAGATCGAAGCCATGATGGCACAAGAGCTAACAAAGCTAATTCAGTCTCAAATAATCTTCTTGATTAAACACAACACATGGGTATCCAACCTGGTTCCAGTTTGAAATAACAATGGAGATACCCACTTATGTGTTGACTTTCAGGACTTAAATAGAGCATCCCTAAAGGACCATTACCTGTTTCCTTCTATGGAGACAATCTTGCAAATAGTGGCAAGTTTAGAAATGTTTTCTTTATTGGATGGCTTCTCTGGTTACAATCAAATCTAGGTTAAAGAAGAGGACTAACATAAGACAACGTTCACTACCAAGTGGGGAACATTCACATATGCTAAAATTCCTTTTGATCTCTCAAATGTGGAAGCCACTTTCCAGCGAGCAATGGATATTGCTTTCAACGAATTGATTAACAAGATTATCCTAATCTATTTGGATGGTTTGATTGTTTTCTCCAAACATAAGGATGATCACTTCGATCACCTTGAGATGGTTTTCAAAAAATTCTAGGAGTTCGGGGTATCCTTGAACCCGAAAAAATGTGTCTTCAGTGTACCACAAGCAAGCTACTGGGACACATAGTGTCCAAAGAAGGAATTGTGATTGATCCTGAGTGAGTGAAAGCAATCAAAGAACTTCCCCTACTAGTCAACAAAAAGGGAGTCCAATATTTCTTGGGGAAGGTAAATTTTTTGAGAAAAATCATTTCTTGGGATAATTAGACCAATCACACTGATGTTGAAAAAAGATCAATTATTCAAATAGGCTAAAGAAGCTAGAGAAGCCTTCGAGAAGGTTAAGGATGTTATTTCCTTAGCTCTTGTGCTAGTCAATCTAGACTTATCAAAGGACTTCATAATGTATGTATTCAGTAGCAAGTCAAGCATTGCTACTATCTTAACTTAGAAAGACGATGAAGAAAAGGGAGAACATCTAATAGCATTTCACTCCCAAACCCTAAAGGAATATGAGATGAACTACAACTTCATCAAGAGGCAAGCCTTCACAATAGTCGAGAGGCTCAAGAAGTTCCAACACCTAATATCTTGCAACAAGGTGATTTTTTATGTTGCACATTCCAGTGTGTGCGAATACATCATGGAAGGAGAAATCATCGAAAAGAGGGCTAATTGGATCACTAAGATCCTTGAATACAACATTGAGGTTAATCCTACAAAAACTGTCTGAGGAAGAGGACTGTGCGAATATCTGGCGCATGACGAGGAAATGACAGACAAAGAAGAGCAACTAGAGATGGTTCTAATGAATGAGTCTGAATCTGAAGGTTGTTGGCTGGCAGGTAGAGTAAGGTTCATGCACATAGGAAAATATTTGCATGACCTTCCTTCTCAAAAGAGAAGATTCTATTGACTATAGAACAATGGGTATGCGCTCATTGAAGGGGTTATTTTCAAAAGGAACTCCAATGATATTCTATTGTGGTGTGTCACCACAGAGCAAGCGAAGAGGATTCTTGACATGTTCCACAATAGTCCTATAGGCAGGAATTTCTCTGCAAAGACCACAACCGTCAAAATTATGTGCGTTGGGTACTTCTAGCCTACGCTATTCAATGACTCATGCTCCTTGGTAAGAGCTTGCAAGGAATGCCAATTCTTCTTAAGGAGGAGAAATTTTTTTACGAGGCCTCTCAATTCGATAGTGGTTGATGAGTCATTCACACAATGGGGCCTCGATTTAATCATAATGATGAATTCCACATCTAGTGTTAGACACAAATGGATCCTAATGGGAACGAACTACTTCACTAGGTGGACCGAAGCCATGCCCCTTAAGAATGCAATCTAGACAGAGATAGTGGACTTCCTCGAAGAACTGGTGACAAGATTCGGCCCCCCTAAAACCATCATCTTTGACAACTCCAATGTCATCCTAGGATCTAAGATATGTCAATTCGCACTCGCGCATGGTATATTTTTTAAAAAATTGTTTCAAACTAGTACCCACAAGGGAATGGCTTGGCGGAGTTGACTAACAAAAAATTAGTCTATCTCATCAAAAGAATTAGGTCAGAACACCAACAAGAATGGCATAAAAACCTTTGGGTAGCACTCTAGGCCAACTATACAACTCCTAAGCAAGTCCTCAAGACTTCTCCAAATAAGCTAGTGTATGGGAAAGAAGCACTATTACCTATCTCCATTGAGATTTTGGCACTGCAATTGCTTAAATCTCTTGAGGTAGAACAAAATGGTGCTATGGAGGTATGGATAGCCTATTTGATGGTAGTGCAAGAAAAAAGGGAAAAATGCCTTGGTAGCTATGTCCAATCGCCAACAGGTGGTTAATAGATGGTTTGACAAGAAAACTTCAGATCAGGTTCTAAAGTGCAGGGACCTAGTGCTAAAGTTTAATGAAAGGGATGCAAAGCCAGGTTAACACAAAAAGTTTGATAGCCTCTAGGAAGGCCCTTTCAAAATAATTCAATGCAAACAAAATAATGCATTTGAATTGGAAAAAATGGAGCAAGAAGCCTTGGTGATTCCTATTAATGGAATCCACCTAAAACTATTCAAATAAGCTTCAAAATTATTCTACCAGTGTAAATATGTGAATAGTGTATTTCTTTTTCTTTCATTTTTTTTGTTGGTTGGTCTTTCAATAATTAATTCTACAGTGCAAGGAAGTAGAACAAATGGAACCCATTATTGCAAAGTGCAGAGAGAAGTAGAAGCAACCCATGAAATGGAGAAAAATGACACCCATATGTAGAATTGAAATGGATATATATATGTAGGAAAAGGAGAACCCACATTGCAAAATCAAAAGCAAAGGAGACAAAATTGTAACATAAGCTATATCTTTATTATATTTATATACTTTGATAAATACATTGTCAAAAATGGCTCCAAGGCCATGTTTTTAGAGTATATATCTATATACATTATGTATCTTCTTTATATATGGCTACTATAAAGCCTTTTTTCAAGTGTATATACAAAAAATGGACTAATGAGTATTAGTTTTTAAGGCATAACAAGAGATTTTCAGTCTCTTGCATGTGTAGTAGCAATGGAGGCATCAACAACATCATCTGTAATTTCTTCATCAGTAGGGGCAACATCAGGACCAGCAACAGCATCAGCAAGAGCAATGGTAAGTGGTAGAGGGAACACCAGGTTCTGGAAGTCGGTGTACCAGTCAATGTCATAATAAGGCACCATGTTGTACAAGAAAAATAGGAAGTGGAATGCATGGGTAACCCTTTGACGATGTTATTCTTGTGACTAGATTCAAAAACCACTCAGGAACAACACCCATGGTGCTATTGTGTCTTCTTCAATGTATTTAAGGAGGTCGCTTGCTATTGGTAGGCCTATTCCAAATGCAACATTTTCCACCACCTCTCTGAAGCTGCCAAGATATTTCTTCAGAAATATTTTGAGCACTAGACAAAGAACCAATGACTTGGGAACCCACTTTATCGCTATAATGGCCAAAGAATGCTTATTCTTGGTAATCCTTTTGAGACACCTAGTTGAAATTTCACCAAGAAAAGCTGACTAGGATTTCTTGCAGACTAATGTAATTGGATCATTCATGGTGCCTAGCTCTTCACAAACTTCCTAAGTCTAATCTCTATGTAAATTCTACGTAACTACTAACAACAAATGCTAAGCCAATTACCTATTACCAATTTTTCCAAGATTTCTAAGTGTATTTCACTATTGCCTAAGTGTCCATTTATAGAAAAAGCCAAGAATAAGAATGGTAATTGCATACCATAAGCATGATTCTAATCAAGTACCATCTCAAAAATATCACCAAGGCTCACTCAAATTTCCCACTTAGTTGTATTTGTTAGGTATGATTTATTGCATGCAAGATTAATAGGAGCTAATTAATTAGCCTAAGTTGGTGGCAGTTACCAACAATAGTCTATATAGAAAAATGTTGAGGTCTCATTCTATAGGTGCTTCTCAAACTCCAAAAAGGAACACAAATATTTTCAGGCACTTATTGCATATTTGGGCTTAATCATTTCATTTGGGATATTAATTGCCATGGCATACGATTTCCTAAGCTTCCTTCAAATTGCCAACTCAAGTTCCAAGGAAATCCTGCCGGAGGACATTATTACCAAAGGTCATTATGAATTCTTCTCATTTCAAAATGGAAAGTAATTCATTTCACAAAATCAAATAACTAGTGGTACATGTCGAATTAAATGTGAAAAGGTGAGCATTGTTGGCCACCCCAAGAAGGAAATAACTATGTATCGCATGCAAAAGGCTAGCATTGTGAATGTTTTTCAAATGTGTTACCTACAGAAAAAGAAGTTTTGAGCATGACCAGAGCCGAGGTAAATTGCAAAAGATTTGGGCTAAGCAGAAGTCTCCAATAGAAGGAAAATTGCAGAGAGTTCTCAAATAGAGGCACAAGTAGAGGTGCAGGAAGAGGAAACACAAAGCTTGTTTGATTCTATCCATGTAGCATCAACCATTTATGTCTTTGAAGATGTCTCTTACGCTTCACCTAGTATACTAGAGAAGCTAGAATGGGTAAACACGCGGGCCCTAGACAAGCCCAAAAATTACAGGAACCAGAGCCTAATCAAGGAGGAATGGGATAATATTCACGATCCCATCCTCTCAAAGAACCCTAAGTCTTTGAGGGAGGTGGCTTGCGAAAGGATGAATAAATTCACCAACTCGGATTCATTGGCACATAAGCTATGGTTCATCGGGCTCCCATAGTATATGGTCCCATTTGTGCACTATTGCCTAGAACTAGTTGATGCGGCCATCAAACATTTCAACCCGAGCACCAACACCATCGAAGGTCAGGTGTTTAATGTTAATATCTTCCTAGGAGCTATCTAGAATATTTTGTGCATCCTTGACCAAAGCTCCAGACTAGAAGAGATAGAGCCATTTAATCCAGTGAAGGGAGAGGAAATATAGAGAACCATGAAAAAGGCTCTGAATTTTTATAACAAGGAAACCCAAAGGCCTAAGGAAGATAAAAAAAAAGCCACCAAAGATTTTGTCGCTACACAATGCCTTCCCCATGGACATGCAAGAGGGCTTCTCAATGTTGCCATTTGTTTTTCGCCTAGACACCGACAAGGATGTGCAGGAGTTTTAGTTGGGTCCAGGGTTCCAGTTTCATAAGCAACATTCATTTTTTGGGTATGATTTTGTGCAATTCCTCATTGATGAGATGATAAGGAAAATAAGGGACTACCAAATGCAACGAAGGTTCAAGTTTCCTTCCTTCCTTGCCCACATGTTTTTGCATCATAACCCTAATTTCTTTAAGAAATATGTGAAGTTGGCTATTTTTGATGAATCAGGAAAAAGAAGGCCAATTTCCATATGGACTCCTCTGCTCTCCTCTACTTATGACTATTATGCATTTTTGGATTATTTCTTGACTCTGATTTTGCAAGATTTGAAAGGGGAGGACGATATTGACTGGCTCACCAAGGAGCAGACTAAGTATATGCAGAACTTCACTCCCAAATGTGACTAGTTTCTTGAAGTGGAATTCACATTCATCTGGATGCATGGTTTCATTGGGGAACCATGTCACCTTCTGGAATGTGTCACAAATTGGGTGCTAGCCCTTGAAATTTTCTAGAAAGTATCCATTATTAACTACACCTTTTGTGAAGGACCGACCAAGAAGAAGGGATTCTTCATCTACTTGCTAAGCATTAAAATAGTGGTAATGTCCAAAAAGAAGACACGCTAGCTATTGAAAGATAAGATGGCTCATCTAGGTTTAGTGATGATTTGTGAAAAATGGAATTACAACCCTAAAAATGACTTGCCAAATGAATTTGTCAAGGTAACACACAACCCTTGGCCTTACTAGGAAAAGAGGTGGAACCTGCTGAAAGATCTAGATGATCTATTGGTCGATTTGATCCACATTCCTACAGATGATAGTAGGCCACCATCAAACAAGTTCTACTTTTTTGCAAATAAGTATGATGAGAAGCACAAAATGGGAGCCAGTCTTCGAAACAAGTTATCAAAAACAAAAAGATGGAGCGAGGAAATAGTCAAATATTTTTGTGTGTACCGCTAAGAGATCAAACAATCGGAGGCCCCTTATGGAAGCGTGGAGTTGGATGATCAATTTGATAAATTATGGAATGAGGCACACATGGATTCTAACATGAGCACTGACAAGGATGATGATGTTGGTGATGAGTCTGAAGCACATATAGGGAAGGGAAAGGAGAAAGAATTAGAAGTGTCGTCGGCCTCCACTCAGCAAAAGAGGAAGGCAATGGAGCAGCCTAGCCAGATTACTTCAAAGGTGTGGATGAATGTATCAAGAGCTTCATGGACACTCACCTAGACAGCAACAAGGACAAGAATGACTCAACAACAATCGAAAACCATAGAGGTGGAGGACTCCCCACCCATTAAATGGAAACATACAGAAGCAATTTCTAGGGAGAGTTCACAAGCACCCGTAGCAATCTAGGAGGTTGTGGCGAGCCACGAACCGTAATCATCTAGTTAGTAGATAGCATTTTCTCCCTCTTCTCTTACCTCACAATCTTTGGTGTCCCTTGTTATGTCTGCGGCACCCCTCACTACAAGTGTTGGCCCTTCCTTTTCCACTTCTACTGCAATGGTCGTAGGAGGTTTCTCCTAGTTCTCCCAAGTGAGTATGTTTATCTTAACACCTCTAAAGAACCATTACACCCTTCATTGCTGCTCAAACCCCTATTGCCTCTATTTCCTCAAGTACAACCACCATTGATACCCCTCTTGATACTACTATCTTGAGCACAACCCAGTTCACCTAGTACTTGGAGTCTGTGATGAGCCCACAATCACTACAACAAGTGATGAGTCCTCGTGCTATTTCAAAAATTGAGTTTTGGCATATCCCTCGATTCTCCCCACTTACAGTCGATCTTCCAAAGAAGAAAATGCCCCGAACCACTACCTTTACATTCCCTTTCGTCCTACCTCCTGATGCACCTTTTGTAGGTTGGCTAGTTCAGTTTCTAACCTAATTTATGGCATAGGGTGAAATTACAAAGGAAGTGTGTGCTCTCATAATATAGAAGTGAAAGGCCAAGGATGACAAGAAGCCAGTGGAGCCAAAGATGTATACTATTTACAATGAAGCTCATAAATCGATCCATTTCACAACCATGCATTTGAATGTCACCAAACTGCAAGGGGAGATGTAGCCCGATGATTACAACATGTTCGCCATGGGACTCGATCTGAGCATAGCCCAACCATAGGAAAAAGTTGAGCTCATGGAAGAAATGCAGCAAGTGGTGATGACCAACATCCTCAAGTCTAGTTGCTAACTAAAAAAGAAAGAAGAGGAGTTGAAGCTTGTGAAGGATAGGGTCAAGTTCTTATTGGCAAAGGAAAAAGTGATGGAAGCAGAAGTTGCATACTTATTGGAGAGAGCATAGACAATAGAGGTAGAGCAGAACAAACTCTAGGAGGAACTTGCAAAGTTTCCATCTATTGACCCCACCCTGGTCAACGTGTTGCAACAGAGGAAACAAGACTATCAAACAAGTTAGCTCTGGAGGAGCAAGTATTACAACAAAAGAGTGAGGAGTTTGAATGACAACATGCTCAATTTGAGCAACAAATGCAATAGAGGGATGCAAACTTTGGGGCCTGAAAGGCCCAATTGGAAAAGGAACTCCAAGAGATGAAGATTTCTCTTGAGAAAGAGTCAACAAACAAGATTCAGGCTAAGGAAAACTAGTCCAAATAATTGAGGAACATCCAAGAACAACTTGCATCTGCAAATAGGAGGGTTGTGGAACTTATAGAGGAGGTCAGCTCAAGAGATGCAGAGATTTCCCTTTTAAGGAGTGTTCCCCAAGCGCTTGCTACCCAACCAGACCTCATTCTAGTGGCCCAACAACTATATGTTTCATACTAGGAAAAGGTCAAAGCTTTCTTCTTGAAACTATAATTGTCTATCCAATTTGTGTCATAGGCAACAAGCTTGGGTAGGGAGGTTTGTAGGGAAATTGAGCAACTCCTGTAGTTTCTCGCAGAGAGGGTTCCTGAAGAAATTTTTTTTCTAAATAACTTGTACATGGTCTTGAATGAAAACTTATCAAGGGCAGGGATTGAGGATCAGAAGGCTGCTACGAAAATGGTGAACAAGTTCATCCATTGCCACTTGGCTACTCTCCATGCTAATGCATGCATAACCACTTTGACCTAGACTATGGATAGCATGTGGGAAAATTTCTCTCAGCTAACTAAGATGGGCCTACCCTCCCCATTTCTTGCAAATGAGTCAGTGGCTACCGCAGAGCAAACTACGAAGAGGATTGAAGAGAAGTAGCTAGACACATCCGCTTTCCAGAGTTTCAGCCAACCCCCTACCACTACAAATATTGAAGGTGTCACTCATTCAATTATGTGGCTACTCTTCCAACTTGAGTTTAGAGCTGATTTACCTATGGCACTACCTTACAAAGAAATGCTTGATCTAAGAAAAGTGCAAGAGAATTTACATGACATATCGATCCCATCTAAGGCTAACTAGCTGCCTTTGTAGGCTACTCTCTCTAAACTCTAACTCTATCGCCTAATGGATGGGACTCTAGTCTACAAGCCAAAGAAAATTTTGGGTTCCTCATTCCACACACAAAATGTCCCTAGTAATCGCCAAAATCTATGAATATAAAATTCCTCAAGCTCCCTTTGGGTGGTTTTGTTTCTGCTAAGTACCGGCCCACACCTAAGATGTTCAAAATGATGCCCTTCACTTCTCAATCGGGCCTCTTTTTGATATCCTCTATCGGCTGCCACCATGTGTCCACCAAGTGCTCTTAACAACAATTGCTTCCTTTTCTCTCCTACTGGCTCCCCCCACGCTTCCACATGTCATCACCGTGGGATCTTCAAGGATGCTTCCCTTCACTTTTTAATCGGGCCCCATCCACGTGCCACATAGTTTTCGTCCACATACACTTTTTGGTAGGTCCCACAGTCGGCACCGATAGTAAAGAATGTTTCCATGTGTCTTCCCATCACAAACTTTCATTGCAAAAAGGGACAAATGAACCGTGGGCTGAGACCTTCCACCATGCATCTCTTCAGCGGGGACTTCATTGAAAGGAAGGCGAGAGCGAGTTGTGTGCCCCACCAAGCTGTCGCATGCCTTAACTGCCTTCATAGGTGAATGACACTTGTCTACGCAGGGTTTTTCTAGGACCACTACCATCATTCGTAGGGGATGCATCTAGCTAGGGAACAACTACATTCTATGGCTTGAATCTTTTCTATTACAATGACCAAGGGGAATCATTGTTGCATCCATAATTGCTCAAGATACATAATATTTTCTATTACTGGCCCTCCAAGTGATGGGATTGTTGGCTATATATACTACTTATTCCTTTGGAAAATGAGTTTGGAAGAGAGAAAAATTGGGGAAAGACACTAGGCCTTTAATATTATTTTTAGATTATTGTATGAGACTCTTAGACTATGCCATTGTTCAGCCTTTCTTTTTTTCTTAAGCTATTTGATAGAACATTAATACTATGTCATTATTGTCCTAAATTGTTCATTTACAAGAAATTCTATGATTTTAATACAAATTTTTGGTTTAGATCATGTCTTTGACTCCTCTTTTTAGTGAATGTGTGTAAAAATCATTTTATGTCATTAGATGAATTGTTTAGATCTTTATCTTTGATTTTTGTTATTCTGGAACATAGCAGATTGTTGATCAGGCCCTTAAATTGAATCCCAAATGATAGATTTATTGTGACTATGTCTACTCCTTGGCACATCGCCTTAGTTAGATTTTCATTGTTTATATTTGCTTCCTTTTCCCATTCCAAACCCCCATTACGGAAGAAGTCAACTTCTTAAAAAATCCAGAGGTCACTTAGTTTAGTGCAATTGGTCCCTCGTTAACTGAGTTTCCCATAAAGGTTGTTATCTTGCTAATTTTTGGCATCAACATGAACATTAGGAGAGATCATAAGACATATTGTAGACTTTCAAAAAAATCTATCCACTATTAGTCATGCTTCTAATCCTGATTTTAATATATCATTATGAAATCAACTTTGTTGACAGTAATAATGCATTATATGAACATCAACAATTCTTCTTCGATAAGGAATGACATACAAACATGAACTTCATCACTTCTTTGATAAGGAATGACATCCAACCATGAAATTCATCACTTCTTCTTTGATAAGGCATGACATCAACCATGAACTTCATCAACTCTTCTTTAGATAAGGAATGACATCCAACAATGAACTAGGCTTAATATAATAATGATAACCAATGCCAAGGAATAACCATCTTAAAATAATCAATGTTGACACAAATGACACTCACATATAGTAATCTTTGACATGAGATACAATCAACAAACAATGTTGAAACCAAAGATGGAAACTACCAACAATCTCCTTAGTGTTAAAATCAATGACAACCATTTGTGTTGACATCAATGACAATAACTAGCAACAAAGGTAGTTTAGGAGGTTTGATAAATGACTAGTATTCTACATTTATTTCCCATGATGTTGAATCAATAATGCATTTTCTTCTAATTTCTATAGTGGAATAAGATATTGACTAATATTCACTAGAATTCAAAGAGGAATACATTTATGGTTTAATCAAAATAATAGAGATGTTTGACATGAATAATTAAAATTGTATTCTTCATTTGAAAAAGAAAGGACTTGTCAGAGATATCCTATTAAGATTTTGGTAATACCTAATATGTAATGGATTGTCCTTGACCATTTGAAAAGTGTGTCCTTAGGTCCCTTCATTATCTTCTAAAAAAGGTTCCAACTTGTGATGGATATACATCCTCTCCATGTAATGTAAATTCATTATCGCCATCAAAAAAGTAACAAACATAATTGAATGAGCATTTAGGATCAAATTACTCATTGTACCTACACAAACATATTTCCCATTATTATTAATAGTTGAAATTGATGTAAACTTTCAAGTGATATTTTGATATTAATGGGATAAGCCTCTAGTTTATACTTGCATAATAAACAATATATATAGTTTAGTTTTGAATGTTGATTGTGGTATTATGAATATTTTTGGTATGGATCCCCATTTCTCATTATGGGTGGTCCAAAATGTATACTTTCTTCAATTTAAGAGAAAGCGAGAAAACCACAAATCTACATCTGATTGATTGAAAACAAATATGTATCACATAATAAACACCACTTTAATTCAACACTTTATAAAAATTGATGCTCTATTTATAGTAATTTGGAATTATGTGTAATGAAAAGATCATATGAGAAGAAATTCCATAAAAAAATAACATCTCAACATTTTTAATTGAAATACAATCATATTTTATAATAGTATTCTAAGTCAAATATCATGGATATTATGTTAAAATAATATATATCTTTAGTATCTAATTTTTTATTGAAATAAGTCTAGTTTGAGGGGAGTAAAGTAAAAATATTTTTAAAATTAGAAATATTAATCTATTTTTTTCATATGAAAGTGGTTCAAATCAAAGTTAATTTAATGAATAATGAGTCTAGACTACATATAGTTGTTAGGAAAACTAGTCTAATTTATTTGACATAAAATTATTTATAGTCTAGAAAACTAGTCACAAGTCCAAATTGTTTGAAATTGTTCATTACGACAATTACAAGGTCTTCCATCACTACCAAGCTCAGAGCTTATGATTTTGTGGTATGAGAATAATGATTACATCTTATATTTTAATGATGATTATAATTTTTCTAACAAAGTATACCATTACTAGATGTAACACTCCTTTGCACTTACAAGATTTTTTATCTATTGATCATGATTACTTTTCATATCCTTACTTGAGGGTAACATTGGGGGATTATCACCATTCGTCATTACTCTATATTTCATGAACATATTATTTGTATCTTCTCATGGTGTCACAAGATGGTGCCTTTATATAATTATATGACCATTCACATTTCTATGGTTATAGAAATTTTACTATATTTTCTACTCTCCAACTTAATTACACTATTTCAAGAAAATAATTGGAGGGGGCATATAAGGTTACTAATATTCTCATTTTTAAATATCCTTGCAATGATTATTACATGTTTAGAGCATATTTTAGATCGTATCACATTACTTTTGCTATCCTAAGGTGGTATCATTTTTCTATCATAAGTGGTTTATTTCTCATCCCTTGTCTCTATCTTCTATTTTTCTTTTGATCTTATCAAATCATACTTTTGTTCTAAATGCATATACAATGCTACTTGTTGAGTTCTTTTCTAGGTTTCTAAGGAAAAACACTCATTTCCAAGGGATCTTGTTCCATGAATCAACATATATTATCCTTTTTTATAACTTCTTGAATAAATTTAATTTTATATTGACTACCTAATTTTACTTTGACTTGTGTTCTCAATATAGTTCTCATGCAACTCAAAATGGGGATAAAATATAATATTGAAAATTGTATACCTTACAGTTTTACCCTTCATTTTGGATCCATTTCAATTAGATTATCTCTTATACAATGAAAAATTATAACTTTTATCTATTTCCACTAATGTACTCATTTCTTAGGACTAGTATTGGTCCTCAATTTAATGAATATCCCACCCTTGGTCAAATCTACAATTAAATGTGAAAATGATGCCTAAAAATTTGGAATTCAAGTCCAAATTTAGGGCCAACCTAACCTTCCCACTTTGTCATTTTGTGTTGAGTTTACACATGAAATATTCTATTTTAGCCTTAGAGTTGTGCTTTAAGAGGTCAACCTAGTTCATTTAGAGATTATCTAGCATTTAGAGAAAAATATGACAAGAGCATTTGATAATTTTTTGTACTATTGAATTAGAGCAATTTAGTGCATTTATTCTTGCATCACCATCAAAAACATTGATTGTATGTTTGCATAGCTTTGATTATTCTTCAAGTCATAAAATTGGCATCCTTATATGATTTGACACAAAGGAGTAGGTACTCATGTCACATGCAAACTCTTGACAACACATGTAAGTTTTTATGCAGGAGAGACAATAATTTTATACCAAACTAAAAGTGAACATTCAAGAATTAATATTTTATGTGTGTAGAGCCACAAAATAATATTCAATAACTTCATAGATTTAAAGTATTTCTCTAAGCATCACCAAATTTCCCACTAAACCATTTTTTATTATTTAAATTGTTGAAACATTTAACTCAATACATCAATAACTCCTGCAACTTTATAATCTAAGGTAGATTCTTAATACTCACAATTATTTTAATTTACCTTAGATTTATGTAAAAAGCATTTTCCTTACACTAAGAAAAAGTGATTAGACTCAACACCCACTTTAAATTAATTTTAAGCATAATCTTTCTCAATCAAACTTTATTCTAATCAATAGAGCATTCTATGATACTTGCATACAAGATTCTTTTTAAACTTCTCTTATATGATTTTATTTTATGAAAAATAACTTTAAAATAATCTTAAAATAATAATATGATATGCATTATATCTTTAATAAAATAATATAACCTTATTCGCTTAAAAAATACAATTTTAAAGAATCTCTAATGAAAAATGATTAGATTCAACACCAATTTTTTTTTTTTTTTAAATTTATTTTTTCTCAATCAATGTTTTGTCTAATCAATAAATTATTCTATAATACTCTTGTGCATAATTCTTTTTAAAAAATCTTTCTTATTAAAAAATATTAAAACAATATAATATAGATTATCTTTTTATAAAACAATATAATTACATCTTATTTATTAAAAAATCACTTCTAAAAAAAAACCTTGCCTCTTTTTTAAAATGTCCTACATGGAAATAAGTGGGAAACCCATAAAAAGGCTTTTCTTTATTTTGCTCTATGAATGGTAAACTTGCACAATCAAAATGAAAAGTAAATGATGACGTGGAAGCCAAGGAATATTCTACGACACCCAAATTATTAAAAAAATGAATCATGTTTAAAATAGACAATCCCTTGCAATTGTGGTTTTTCCATTTCAAGAGTTTGTGGGAAAACTTTACATATTTAATTATTATGTTAAAGACTTTTCTATTTTATTAAACTGAAATTAAATTGAAAATCCAAAGAAAGGAAAGCATCTAGCAAAGATTCAAGGGTTAAACTCTGACCATTAGTTAAAGAAGCTTTATCAAACAAATAATTGTTTAAAATAAAACTTAGCAATTTATTCTTTACTTATTAGAGCTTCGTCCAATTTAGAAAAAAACTTAGATTGCTTGTAAGGATAAAATGTACATACCCCATTTTTGTTTTTTTATTTTGCATATTACAATGT
>VDFB02290770.1:0-17224 GCA_007258455.2 Sequoia sempervirens
CGGAGTGTTGAAATTTGAAATTAAGAACTGATAGGCGGATAACCAGCCATGAAAAACATTTCCACACTACCACCAAACAGTGGGGGGAAAAGATCACAATAAAAACAATTCGTCCGCTGCGGCGGGCATCCACAGAGCTGTGGGGATTCACCACTATGAGAGTGGGTATAAGAGAGTTATAAAACAAATTGTCCACACTGGCGGTAAACCATCCAGGGGTAATTAAATGATAAAACAGAAAGTAATTGCAGAACTGAAAGATTGGTTGGATTAGTAATGCTTAATCTCAACCTTACAAAATAACTCTACAGATTACAAATTACAATGATAATAAATGAACCTTAGTCATGTAGTATGATCTTGTACAATGATATAACTCTCAAATACTGAAGTATATGATCAAAAACTGGAAATTGCAACAATCTGATATAAAAATCAGAATTCTGGAAATTCAACCAGCAAACTGTGAAATCATAAAATGCTCATAAGTTGATCAATTTACCTCCGAATGATGTGATATCAGTTGCAGATGTTTTCTAGAAGTGTGGCGCCCAAGATGCAAACCAGAAACCATCACCAAAGACTCCAGTTTATTTAGCACGGATCCCAATGCTCATTCAAGTGGTACGGCCTCCTTGGAAAATCGACTTTGCAAGATAAAATCAGAAGTTTGGAATTAAATTCCAATTTTTTGTGGAAGGTGGCACCTTGAGTCAACAAATGGATTGCCAAAGTACCCAGAACAAATAAAAAACCACTCCAAAAGATATATTCAAAAATCAGCTTCAGCTATAGAAAAACCAGGAAACTCAAAACTGTGAAAATACTCCAAAATTCTTCAATCTTTGATGCTCAATCTGCTAGTCTGATGTGAGAAGCAGAAATGTTCCAACTAGGTGTTGTATTTCAAACACGAAATTGGGAAGGGGCTAGGAGGTAGCATCCTCGAAGCAACAGCAAAATGTCCATAGTCATTTTGACAGCATAACAGTAAGGTAAACAAAGGATACCAAAAGCTGGAGAAAAGACTTCATTTTATATAACACTGAGAAACTCTTCACCTTCCATGAGAAACGCCAACAGACACCTCTTGAAATTCTTTTTTCAACTTTCAAAAATATTAATTCTTCAAAAAGTGGCGTCCAATTTCAAGCTGATGAATATTTCAATAAAGAATAAATAATCTTTTAATGAAGGCGTACCCTTCATGGCCCCACTTTAAAAACAACTTAAGTTATCACCTTAGGCCAAGGGGGGGGGTCAACAGTGAATTAAAACATAATGCCTTTAATTAAATATTTTTTCACCAAATGAAGCTTTCTGAAGACCAAGCCAGAATAACAACAACTGCTCCAGCTGAGAAAGACTGAGAATAGACAACTGCAACTGCAAAAGACTAATATTTACTATAAATAGTAAATAACATGAAAGCCACAAACTCCAAGCCAAGAAACCCTAATTTCACCTCATTCCAGTCTACGGGTTCCGGAATAGACTGATGAACTGCAAGGCTAATCACTGATGAGAAGGGGACATTACAGTACCACCACCAATTGCACCGACAGTAGTGCCTATTCCACCAATTGTAGCAGACGAGGGTGCAGAGAAGGATGCAAAGCTCGACACATGATTGGGAGAGATGGATGCACCAGCGGACACCCCACCAACATCGCCAAAGCAGAGTGGAGATGACCATACACCAAGTGCAAAGGAGGCCATCAAGTTGTCCTCATCAGAGGAGCAGATGAGCACGGAAGAGGTCCCTCTAGTGGGAGACGTGGGCTCACAAGAGGATGAGGAACAATTCCTGTGCAGCTGGCAATGGAGCCACACGCCACCATACCGATATAGTCGGCCACACCAATACTCGTACCCCCACCAGTTGCACCGACAACAATGGTCGTAACACCAATTGCAGTGAACAAAGGTGCAAAGAAGGATGCAAAGCTCAACGCATGGTTGGGAGAGATGGGTGCACTGATAAACACCCTCCACCATCATCGAAGACACCTCGTGATTTGACTGACATGGAGGTCACTCACCTGCTAGCTTCTCAAACAAAGCCACGGCCAGAGCAGCCATAATTGCCAACCTCACAACTGGAGCAGCCAAGTTCATAGCTAGTCCCACAGGTTAGCTCAGCTCATTGTGAGGCTAGCCCGACCACCTTCAAGGCCAGCTTCACAATCAGCCCAACCAGCCTCATGGCCAGTTGTAGAGTCACTACGGCCAGCATCACAGCCAACCTCACGGCCAGCTTGCATAGTACCTCCACGTCCAGCATAGCGAGCAGAGCCAGAGGAGGCAAAGTCTAGTGAAGACAAGTCAGAGGGGTTATTTTTGGAGATCAACCAGCCAAACGCTCATGACCCTCTCAAGGCAGTCCGGAGGTACTTCAGCGAGCTACAGGGGATGGCATGGGTAATGCACGAAGTGGGGGAGATAGGGTAGCAGCTACTCACCAAGATCAATCTTCTAGTGGCACAAGAGGCCGAGAGGATCTTAGCCTTTATGCACCACAAGTGAGTGAATTTTTCCAGTGCTTCATTTCGCATGGATGACCAGGTGTGGAGACGGAGGAGATGATGGTTGCCTGGTAGTCGGCCCAACCTAGTGTAGTTGGGAGGCATGGTTGAGTGCTCACAACACTCCATGGTATGGAGAAGAGTTACAAGGATGTGTTCCTCCGTCGGAGACATCAAACACTCTCAATTGAGGAGGTTACAGAGGCGAGAGACAAAGCATTAGCCCAGGCTGAGAGCAACAAGAGATAGTTAGCGGATCAAATCCGCAAGTCATAGGAGTAGTTGGCTCAAATGACTGCAACCAAGCAGACGAGGGTCACAACTCTCGAGTAGATAGTGGCTGAGAAGGAGAGATTGTTGGCGGAGCGAGAGGCCTAGTTGGCTGAAAGAGACAGAATCATGACACACACAGAGAGAGAGCCAACTAAAGGAAAAGGACAAAGAGCTAGAGGAAAAGAACTAGGAATTGGACAGGACGAAGGCAAAACTCGTAGAGGCAATGCAGATGGTGAAGACAGCCAGAGAGAGGCAGCTTGCAACAAATCAAAAACTTCAGCGTCTGTAGTAGTCGATGACAACAACCACTACCCCTACATCATCAGTACATCCAGAGGTGTCCTCTCACCCACCTTCTCATTGATAATTTCTTTTTGTAGTCCCCATTTTGTATTCTATCATTTGGAAGATGACATTCTTTTGTGGGGGGGATGATATAGTCGGTCAAGAGTGATTATATTGTTTTAGTCGGCCAATTAAAGTAAATAAATAAATTCTAATGTACGCAACAAATAGTTTATGTTATATGTTGTTTCAGGAGTTTAGTCCCCGACCCGTTTTGATTAGTTGTAACGAGTGGTTCTCGACAATTGGTGTTCTCAACCACCATCGACAATGACATATGACTTATTTCATTGTAGTCAGGGACACACCACAAATGATTGTTTACTGTACTTATTGCCATTAATGAATGAATACCATTGTTATGTGCACATGCTATTGTGAGTACTGGATATGTATGTTTCTTATTATGTTTTTGTGAGTTACATTCTCGTTTACTCCATTAATCTATCAAGTCATTCCTGTGAGCAAACAAAGGCAACCATTCATTGTACGACATAGGGGTTTTATTCAGGCTATATGAAGTCAAGGAAGAAAGCAGATAAGATAGTCATTTACATTGTACGGATTTACATTGACAGCATCAAGGACAAAGGAACAACTTCACAATATGGTGGCAAGGGATTAATATCACCATACTGTTGAAAATATTGTCATTGATGTCAAAGGCGGTTTGGTGGCATTGGTGGCCCCAAGATAAAATTAATTTACTCTTATGTTGGTCACCCCCCTTGGAGATTGGAAAATTAAAAAATGAAAATAAAATTAAAATTTTCTTTTGCATGAGGCCAACCCTCCTCATGGTGCCACCCCAAGTTGGGGGAAATTTAACTGAAACTAAATTAACTTTATTTGGAAGAGGGACGACCCCCTTGGCATGAGCGCCCATCTTGGGCATGTAAAACAAAATAAATAAAAATTATTTATTGTTAATATGGCCAACCCCTTTGGAGGAGTCGCCTCTCTTGGGTGAAGAGGCACTTTGGCAAGTACAAATAAAGGGCTGAAAGGGAGTCAAATGCAATCAATTTTCAAGGAATATTATTTGTATGAAGAGTAGAAACAAGAGGTTATTCAAGCAGATATGTAGAAAGTATTTGAGCAGATTTATGAGAGCTATTTGAGCCCATTTGTGGAAGACATTGGAGCAAACTTATGGCAGATTTTTAAAAGAGGTTTTAGCAGATTTGAATGATGTTATTAGCAGATGTGAGGCAGATTTGTGAAGCATATTGTAGCAGAAATACTCAAGACGACAAACATAAAATTCATTTGGAGGTTGGAGCCTCTTAATTGAGATCGGGAGGTTGGTGCCTCTCATTAGAAGAGATTGGTGTCTTTTGCTGGGTTGGTGCTCAATGGTGGGGATTGGTGTCTCCAATGGGTGGGTGCCTACAAAATCTGTAAGAAGGTTTTATACAAGCAATATTTTGCCGTGGGTATCTCCCGTAAGGGTTTCCACATAAAATCTTGTGTCTCATATGTGTGGATTTTTGTGATTGCTTCATTGTGATTATTAAAGTTTAAATTGGTAAAAGATTAGCTTATATTGATTCACCCCCCCTCTTAGTATAAGTATGTGTTTCATCACGTACAACAAGACCCTTGTCACCCCGAACATTAGCAAGGCCCCTGTCACACCGTACAACGACATCGATAAGGATAGCAACATCATGTACAGACTCCATTAGTGTATCACGTACGGCCTATCCATATCGTACGGTAGGCACAACCAACTCTTCATACTCTACGATGGAAAAATCATCAATTTGTATGGTAGGCTTTTGACATCGTACCACGCCATAGCCTTGACACTGTACAGCATGGGCAATTCTCCATACAAGGTCTAGGCATCTCTTTATTGTACGACCTGCACATTATAACATACATCCATTCTTAATTGTACGACTTGCACACTATAATGTACGATGCTCATTCTTCAATGTACAGCCTTCACTTGCTTGCATCATATGGCCAACTCACAGCAGTCCTAGTACCATACGGCCTATCCACAACACCATTATACGATACATTTGGCATAGCAAATTAAATTTTGACATTGTACGGATTTCTCAATGCAAACCCTCCAACATGAGATCACTTCTAAGAGTGTTTTGCTTCGCCACTCAACGTTGCCATTATTTTCTCATCAATTGGCAACATCATTCCTTCAGTACACAAGCTCTCACACCGCCAAGCAATTATATTAACTATTTATTCAAGAAGTATGACCTATTTAAATTCAATTGTGCATTTCCCAAACCATATTTTCGAAAAGCTATGGATAGCAACAACAGCAAGGGAAAACAATTGATGGATAAGCACAGGCCGAGGTTTGCAATAGGGACAAGTAGTAAGGGAAAAAATGAGGATAACACAATCGAGTCCATGACCTAGGAAAGTCTCATTAATAGTGAATGTCAGATATGGTGGCAAAATAATCCAAACAATCATGTGTTGAAATTGGCACTTCAACATGCGCAAGTGAACAAAGTCACCCAACTGCCATTCTTCAACTCTCGAGACTCTTAATCGCAGTTAAAAGCCATGGTGACAAATTACAATTAATAGTCACATAAATCTGTGGTGGACTACATGGGTTGCTCGATTACTATTTCCTTTTGGCCAATTGACTTCACCAAGGTATTTGACATACCATCTACAGGAACAACAATTTGCAAACCAATAGGAATGATTATACCACAACACAAAGAAGCATCCCTGTGTCAATTGAGTCGCCCAAACTTAACCCAAGAGGAGGAGGACAACATAAAGAGTGCAGGGAGTAGAGAATTGTGTAAGCACTTCTTGGCCAATGCAAAGTGGAAATGTGTGATGAACCTAATGAAATGTCGGTTGACAGGTGCTAGCCAAGCATCTGATGTTGCCATCTGGATGATTGATTTCGTGATTGGACTGAACACAGGAAAAGTGTATAATTGGGGACAACTTCTATCAAAAAGGATAGGAAATCCTATCCTAAAAACATAAAACCTTTTACATGACCCAACATTCCATCACCTTGTCCTTGGATGCTCTCTACACTGAGGTTCCTACGAACAAATGGGGTAAGTTGCAACCAACCCCTTAATATGATCCTTCATGGTCAATCGTATTTTGTTTGACAACTTTAGACATTCAAGCCACAACAAGGGAAGAAGTACAACTGGCAAGGAAGAAAAGAAAGCACAAGGACGAGTCCGACAAGGGTGAAGATAGCACTAAAGATAATTATCAGCCCATTGAGTTGTCCTCATCCATATCTAGAGACACTCCTATGGCAGGTGATGTTTCTCTAGTTGTCGATGCTCAATCCTTTGTCTCACTAGATATTGATATAGTGGAGGCCATTTCTATCAATACTACTAACACTTCCGCCACTCCAACCACTTTGCCTGTGGAAGCCACCGTACTTGCGGAAGACATCTTGCTTGTCGAAGCCACTGTGCCTATGGAGCGGATTGATAGTTGGTTGAAGCTACTTGGGCTTCTAGTTGTTCCAACATTCCCTCCACCTAGTTTTACCAAGGGGCATAGACAAAGGGACTGAGCAACAAGGGATGAAGCAATCTGTGATGGTCCAGTTGCCTATTGACAATACTCAGCATTGCCCTACACAAGCAACTCCACGTACTATCGAGCACATCCAAGGGGAGGATGATCCTTCCCATGCATAGCAATCACCCTCAACTAAACAAGAATTACCCATGGTCGTTCCCGCCACATCTACTCAAGACCAAGAGTGTAGCGATTCAAAGGGTATCATCATTGAGATTTCCAAGCATGCATTTAATAATGATTTAAGAGTGCAATACACCTATATTTAATGTGTGGATTTATTGAACATGTGTTGTATGTCATGTCCCCTTCTAGTTGACATCTCTCAGAGCACAGGATTAGCCTATTATGCGACCCTCGTAGGCTGATAGATTGGATAGAGGGTCTTGATGGAGCTTGGCTCAACTTCAGATTGTCAGTACTTGATCAGTTGGCTTTCGTTCGGGCTCATTCAGACACTTTTAGCCTGAGTTGCTATTTTTAGCAGTATCTGGCACTCAGCGTGGGACCCCTGCTATTTTTAGCAGTATGGATTGATAGCGTTCAGAATCACTTCAGTGTTCATCAGCTTCAGACGGCTCGTGCATCGGATGAATAATGAGAGAGATATTAATATTTAATTGAATTAATTAAATATTAATTAATTAGAGTTTATAATATAAAGTTATAATATTTTATTATAACTTAAGTGATTTCAGTGAAGGGGTCGCCCATCATCAGAAAGGGGCCATTTGACGATTAAATTTATAATTAAATATTTGAGCTGAGACTATTGAAAAAGAATTAAAAAGAAGAAGTCGAATTTTTAATGATTTCCTATTATTAAGGAAATCGCACTTTTCATGAGTATAAGCAGTTTGCTTGGAAATTCGAGCCATTATGTTATATTGAGTTATTGAAAATTGATCAAGTTTGGTCTAAGCATAGAAACTTAGGGTTTCAGTCTCGAATGCATTGGGGAACGAGCCATCTCCAGTGAAAGCAGTTCAGAGGGTGTGACATATCACCTGATTTATTGCCAAGCAGAGGAATTTCTTCATCCAGAAGAAATTACAGAGCTTACAGATATCATCTATCGTCAGAGTTTTTATTAGGTTTTTCATCCGGGAAGCAATTGTTCACAAAGGCGCACCATATTTTGAGTTTGGACATTGATTTCAAGGGAGCCGTACACTTGTACTTGCTGGTCTGACAGCCGTACCACTTGCTGCAGGCCGTACTTCTTATTCAGGCCGTACCTCCATCTTGAGCAAAACGCCTTTCATACTGGCTCTCTATCTGCATTCTGGGAGGCGCCTCAGTGACTGGATCATTCTGCAAGCATTAGACAGAGGGAGAAGGGTTCATCTATTACAGCCGTACCAGATCTGGCTCATCTTCAGCTTGCTGCGATTTCCAAGTTTTCAATAAAAATCATTACTTTATTTGATTGCATGTAACTGGGTCTTCTTGTAATCATCTCAGAAGATTGAATATTAGTCAAGCATCAGTATTTGCAATAGATTCTTGTATTTCCGGAGTTATATGAATTTATCTAGATTTTATATTATTTTATTGCAAAATCGCATTCTTCATTATTTATGCAAAAACGTCAAAAAAACCAAAAACTACAAAAAAGAACAAACAAAACAGTCAGATTTGAGAAATAGGGGAAACTAGGGTTTCTACATTGTACCTCATAAGTTACTTCTTTAGTAACACTATTTAAAGAGGACAAGAATGTAATAATTACATTGAGAATTCAAACTATGAATGAATCAAGCAAAAGGTACCTAATGTACTCCTTTTGATCTATGTGTTTTTGTTTTCAACTCTTTACCCATTTCCTTAAATTAAGCAAATTAGATGTGGACTGTTATTTCTACCATGGTATCAACATTTAGATCCAAGAATGAAGACAAAGTCCATATTCATTGTCGGTTTCTAAAATAGTGCTTGGTGTGGTGATACTTTGAGGGTATAGTTCATCAACCTTTTGCATAATTTGAGGTGTTTGGCATGGGTATTGGTTGAAGGTTTTTTCATCCAATTACATTCCTTATGTGCAAATTCATGGTTAAGGATAGCAGAGTTGTCAACTCATTTCTTGCAGCTTTGGTCTGAGTGTCTTGAGCAAGCACAATGGTTTGCACATGTGGGGTGTGTTTTAATTGGCGCAGCTGACTTCACCAATCTGTGTTGTACAGATTTAGCAATTACTTCTTGATTTGGGCGAAATATGCATAGCTATGATGCATTTCTTTGGTTCAAACCCACATTTCCTAGCTTTGGTGTCATTTAGTTTTTGGCACTAAAACCATCTTTTTTCTTTGAAAGGGTCAAGCGTCTTCAAAGTTTTTTTCTTACCTAAAGGGATTGGAAGTGGTGTGTCTGTATAATGGGTGCAGCTGAACATTGATCATACAACCCACCTATTAGTGTGCAAGAGCATGTCTCATCATTTTCAATGAAAATAGAACATGCAGCAAGAGAGTCCAAGCTTAATTGGAGTTCCAACATGCAGATCTTAAACTGTAGCTATGAAAACACAAAAAACAGAAAACACTAATTAAAAAAACATGTAGTTTTTGATTGAGAGAGGCCACGATTCTTGTTTGTAGAGGCATGTGGAAGCAAAGTATGGTGTATAAGGGTTTTGAAGGTGTCATGATCATTGGAACTACAAACAGAGTGGAGAGAAGTGAATAGGCATTGGTTCTTGGGAAATTTGTGTAAGCCATGGGCACAGGCTAAATAGCTGAGGTGCTTTAAAATCAGTGTTCCACGGGGTCGCGTCCCCCTCAAAAAAAGTGTCGTTTCAGAGACGAGGACGATTCCGAGACACGGAGACGTCAGGAAAACATCCCTCTGTCGTCTCCTTGTTTCTCCGTTGCTCCAAAAACGTTTCTCTTTGTAGGGGACTTCTGGACATCTTCAAGTCTTCCAGGCGTCCCCCAAAATGAAAGAGACGTCCAAGCGTCCCCCATAAAAGGCTTTAAAAAATTAATTTAAAAAAAAAAAACTAAAGCTAAAATTAATAAATTTAACATTTAAAGTTTTTGGAAAAGCCTAAAAGGCTATATGTTTGTGGTTTAATTTTTCACTGTTTTAAACTTGAAAGTCAAACTCTTTGCACGAGCTGAGCGTGGGTCTGGGTTGGGCGACTGAAGCATTCAAGCAGAGCAATTGCAATGATTAAATCCATGTATGAGGGAGGGTTTTCACTTTTCAGCAATTTTTTGTTTCATTTCTAAATTTTTTAAGCTTTGTTGGATGTCCATACCCAACCCCGTCCAAAGCTCCACGGTGACTATCTGGACTCTGTTTTTGCGTTGAATCATTGAATGCCTGAGGCTGAATGCCTCAAAGAGATGTCATTTCGTGGGATGCAATGAGTGTGAGCTTGCCTACACTCATTGCATCCCACGGGATGACATCTCTTTGAGGCAATCAGTGACAACCTGCTGCCTAACAAAGGCAAAGGCCGCACTCATTATAAAAATTTAGGCGACTGTCTTTTTTAATCGATCCATTTTCGCCATGAAGTCTATGTCTGAGACTCTCATAAATATCAACCAAAGCATTTTGCCATTTTATAATTTATTACAGGCAAGAGGATGTTGGCAAAGGTTGTGGAATCTGGCTTTACAACTAACAGTTGTAAAGCCAGAGTCCACAACCTTTGTCAGCATCCCTCTGCCTATGATAAAATTTTAAAATGGGAACTTTGGAATAAGGTATGTACACAGTTGTAAAGCCAGAGTCCACAACCTTTGTCAGCATCCCTCTGCCTATGATAAAATTTTAAAATGGGAACTTTGGAATAAGGTATGTACGTCCATCAAAGCATAAACTAAAAAAATTAAACATTCATTTTAAATTTTAATTTTTGATCATATGACATTTTGCAATATTGCAATCCATGAGATCGCATTTCTGATTTTATTCTTAACAATGTTTTTAACTTTTTTGCAGCATCATTATCATTTATCATAATGAGTTCAGAGGGTCAAGAGGTTGAACGGGAACCAGAAATTCAAAGTGAAAATGAATCATCTGATGATCCTGATTTTCAGATAGGAGGTGTTACATCCCCTCTATCTTGAACTTGATTATGACAATGAAATTATGGTTGTTATGTTAGCTGTGATTAATTGTTTTTCATGAGAATGTGAAATTGGGAAGAGAATATTTAATTATATGCTGTAACAGCAATTGTGAATGATTTCTTATACATGTGAATGAATTTCTTATATATGCAAAAATGTATGAAATGATGAGTACATATTTAGCTATACATATATATGTCGAGAATGGTCTAACCCTAGTCTTTTTGTCAAGTGGTTGCAGGATCGTCAACACTCGAGGGGAAAGGGAAACATCATCAGGGAGAGGACATGGTTAACAAAGGATCAATTTTATCATCAAACCTTGAGTCAATGTAAGACAGTTGTATCGAAGTCATAGCCTTGGCCATAAGTAATTTAATTTAAATATTTGAAAAACAAGTCAATTTGAATATTATCGTATATCTCCTGATGTTTCATATAACAATTTGGAGCGCACCTTGGGAGATATTGTCATAGAATATTAAGTTAAAAATTAATAGTCAATCTCCTAAATTGATGGTTTGATAATAAAGTTTAAATAAAAGAATTACGGGGGCGACAGTGTGGAGGTGAGGCGGTAACCCCGCCACCTTGGCCTCAGTCTTGATCATAACTTCCCAAGAGGAATTCATGCGGACATTTTACCACATAATCTTGGCTTGTTTGACTCATTCAACCAATCATCTTACCATTTTTGCTTCTTCATCGATGATTTTTGGGCATTTTTCATATTTCATCACTTTCATTCTGGCTATCAACTTTTTCCTTGCAGCAAGCTTCTCTTTCCTTTGTTCGGGATCTGTGATGAGCCCTGCTGGCTCTCCGCTCAAAACCCCCAAATTCTTAAGTCTTTAATTGTTTTTTTAAGTTTTTTAAGAAATCTTAATAGACAGAAGAGAAGGGGCGCAGCATATTTTTGCTCATAAAATGAAATTTAAAGCAAAAATTCACAAATTGGAAATACAGAAGCTATTATTATACTGAGACAATTAGAATATGCATAACAGACATACCTGAAATACTCCAGTTATTTTATATAAAGCAATAGCCAGATCTACAGCCGGAAATGGTGAAAATCAGCATAAAAGCACGCCAAAGCTCCAGAAGGGGTTTCTCCTACTGAGAAATAGGTCACAATGCACTGAATAGACTAGGCGCCAAGGATGGAAACCAAAACCAGCTCAAAAAGGAGGCGTTTCTCCCTTTGTCTTCACACGCCTTTCTCAAGGCACAAATTCCAAGACAATCCGTACGGCCATGAAAAAGAAGGAAATGAATCTCTGAAGAAGAATCCCAGAAGCTGTAGAAGGACGCCACCAAGAAACCCTCAATGATTATTCTGAAGAACAAACATCTGCATAAATAAATCCTCTGTCTGCAACTGTAGAACTTCTGTGTGAAGCCCTCAACTGTACGGATTCAGCTGATCTCTCACAGCCTCAAACGTACTCAACACTGAAGAGTTTTCCGTTCTCCAATGGACACAATGATCAAACCCTGCTCTCAGGAGAATGCTCAGAGAAAAGATGCACAAGGCAAAGAGAAATAGTCAAAATGATATGAGTTTTAATTGCCAAAATGCCTCTTTAAGCAAAAGCACGCATTTCCATAAGGATACGCCCTTTTTAGGTTTTCAAAATATTATAATATTTTAATATATTCCTTTTCAATAGTTGGGCGCACTTTTATAATATTTTAAGTCATTAAAATATTATAATCCTCCTTTTGAGATTTAAGTGATATAAAAATATAAATAAAGTCAATGTGACTTTATTAAAAGGGCGTTTTAAGTTAATAAATTAACTTAATCACTTAAAATCCCGTAAAATGCTCAAAACTCAGGATAAACTCGTGCCGTCAGAAGCGATGAACTCCTGGAATGCCAACGCTCACTGTGATCTAAACACTGTCCACTGAAAACACGAACAAACAAACTCTCCAAAATACACCACTGACCCTCTATCCAAACTGGCTAGCCCACAAGGGTCCAATAAAGGGCTAACGCTCTGTTCCCGAGAACTGTCTAGCGAGGGGACATCACAGTCCGCCCTCCCCGAATTTGCTTGTCCACAAGCAAACTCAAAGCTGGATGCTGAAGAACACTGTCACTCTCCCACGTCGCATCCTCTGCTGGTAGATCCCTCCACTTAACCAAGTATTCCCTGATGACCCGCCTCCGAAGATGACGCTCTCTGGAATCCAAAATGGCCTCAGGTATCAAAATTAATTTGCCCTCATCATCCAGGGGTGGCAAATCAATAGAAGGAATTACGTGTTGTCCCAACGCCTTTTTGAGGCGTGACACATGGAACACGTTGTGAACTCTACTGTCCACCGGAAGATCCAACTCATAAGCCACTTGACCTACACGTCTGACAACTCTGAAAGGTTCATAGTATCGCTGCTTGAGTTTTCTGAGCCCTTCTTAAGTATAGATCAGTTTATCAATAAGCATCGTGTACCAAATCATCGACCAAAGACCGCCACTCGCTCTCTCTCGACGCTGATATTGTTTTTGCCGATTTTGGCTCGGTTTTCCTGCGTTTCTATATTGAGTCCCCGGTACCTCCTCAGAATAAATCAAAGATCGGGAACTCTATCATTACCAATAAATCAAGAAAGTTCGAGCGGCCATATCCATAACTATAGTGGTGTCATCTCGATGCTCATGTGATGGGTGGTGTTGTAACAGTACTCACATAAGTATAACCACCTCTCCCATGCCTTCTGCTGCCCTGAACTATAGTTACGCAAGTACCCTTCCACCCATTTGTTGACGATCTCTGTCTGCCCATCTGTCTGGGGGTGGTAGCTGGTACTAGGGGTGAGCTCTGTCCCACAAAGCTTGAATAACTCCTGCCAGAAGTTACTCATAAATCTGCTGTCCCTGTCGCTAACTATACTACGAGGTAAACCGTGCAGCCTGAATACCTCTCGGAAGAACAAATCAGCAATCTGAGTAGCCGTGTGTGTAGTAGTGATTGCGAAAAAGTGTGCATATTTCGTCAATCGATCTACCACCACGAAAATACTGTCCTTCCCTTGAGCTTTTGGCAAGCCCGTGATGAAATCCATGGATAAACAATCCCACTTCCTCTCAGGAATAGGAAGCGGCTGTAGAAGACCTGCAGGGTATGTGTGCTCTTGCTTGTTCTGCTGACAAACAAGACATTCCCTGACATACTGGAGAACATAGGACTTGAGACCCTTCCAAGAGAATCTATCCCGTACCTGCCGATAGGTCTTATAGTACCCGGGATGTCCCGCCATGGGTGAATCATGCAATGACCTCAAAACCAGGTTAATGTCTGTCTTCGTGATCGTTCGGTAATGGTGGAACCGCGGGGTAGCCGCAAAATTTTTTGTGGGTTTGGGTACGTATGGGTGCGTGTGTATATATATATAAATATTTATTATATATACAAAAAAATAAGAGAAATATACAGAATTGTAAAACTAAATCATTTCATAGTATGATACTTGATCATTGATCAATGCCAAATGCTAAAGATAAATATTCACGATCATTGATTATTGATCGAGCAAGATTCATCATACATTTACCCTCGCAAACACATTCCCAGGTCTGAGATATTTACAAACTCATTGTATTACTTGTAACTGCTGTTCATTCTATTATCTGCTGTTATAAATCAATGTATTTGCTGCTACAAACAGACTGTAAGAAGTTGTAAAAGATTATAACCTTGTCTCAGATTGAGTACAGACTTTCTTCTATCTGCTGTTAATTTTCTGAGGAATAACTTCATACATCAGCTCTAAACAGAACACAGGAAGTTCTGAGCAGTTATCTATTGTGTATCATATTTGAAAGTTGGAATGGCTCAGTATTGATTCCCAGATTTGCTTCTGCATTACACAATGAATTATCACAATGGAAATCATCACTATGAAATGATCAATGATCAAGTACATACTATAATCAATGCCATTTTAGGGTTAGGGGGAAATTTTTTTTAAAAAAAATGTTTTTTAATCATGTTTGGGCCCATTTTTTTTGTTCGCCTTCATAAGCTTCCCGCCTCGTTCGTCTTCGCGGCTGAATATCAAATTGCGTAACGCAATCCCCTCGGTGACCATAGCGTTGGCACGACTCGCGGCGCATTCAAAGACGAATCCCAATACGACGCATTCGTAGTCCGCGCGATTCGGCCCCAAGCTCGAAATCGGGTACCTAATCCGGTAACATAGCTCAAAACCCCGCCCTCATCTCGTAACTGACCAATAAAATTTCTTTGTAGATGATATAACATCTACGGTGAATACCTGTCATCCAACACTGATCCATCTATTATGCTAGAGGCCCATGGGTCCTTAGCATACTCTGCTACAATCAGGTGTCTCCAGTCTTCTGAAACCAATGTAATAGAACCCAAGTGAGGACGGCGAGATAAAGCATCAGCAACCACATTTTGAGTGCCCTTGACATAAGAGATGTCAAAATCGTAAGACTGAAGCTTGCTGACCCATTTTTGTTGTCTCTCATTAAGATCTCGCTGTCCAAGAAAATGCTTCAGACTATTATGATCGGTTTTCACAGTGAACTTACTACCAATCAAGTACTGCCTGAATTTGGCCATCGCATGCATGATAGCCAACATTTCCTTATCATAGATACTAAAACTCCGTTCAGGCCCTCTTAGCTTTCTGCTCTCAAAAGCTATGGGGTGTCGATCCTGCATAATAACTGCACCAATACCCTCACCACTGGCATCGCAATGTAACTCAAAGGGTTTAGTGAAGTCCGGTAAAGCCAAAACAGGACACGAAGTCATGAGAAGTTTGAACTTCTCAAAGCACGCTTGTGCTAATGGTGTCCACTCAAAAGCACCTTTCTTAGTCAAATCAGTTAGTGGCGCAGCATGCCACGAGAACCCACTAACAAACCGACGATAGAAAGCACACAATCCTACAAATCCCCTGAGCTGTGTCAAAGTCTCAGGTGTAGGCCAATCAATGATGGCTCGAACCTTCTCTGGGTCCATGCTGACTCCTGCACCGCTGATGATATGTCCCAGATATAAAAGTTCTGCCATGCCCAATGCACACTTGGACTCCTTGGCATACAAGGACTCCCTGTCAAGTATACTCAGTACCTCATCCAAGTGTACCATATGTTCTTCCCATGATTTACTATAAACCAGGATGTCGTCGAAGAACACTAAAACAAATTTCCTCAAATGAGGATGGAAAACCCTGTTCATTGTCGACTAAAACGTGGCTGGAGCATTGGTTAACCCAAATGGCATAACCAAAAAATCAAAGTGTCCACAGTGACATCTGAACGCCGTTTTCTCTATGTCCTCTTCTCGGACTCTGATCTGGTGATAACCTATTCTCAAATCAATCTTTGAGAAGTAGCAAGCTCCATGAAGCTCGTTTATCAACTCATTTATCCGAGGAATAGGATACCTGTTCTTAATGGTTTTCCTGTTGAGCATTATGTAATCGATACACATTCTAAGTGTACCATCCTTTTTCTTCACCAAAACAACTGATGAAGCAAAGGGTGACTTACTCGGCCTGATGTGCCCCATAGCTAACAGCTCCTGAATAGTCTTCTCAATTTCATCTTTCAAACGCTTGGGGTGCCGGTAAGGAGTAATCATAATCGGTTTCGTGCCCTCTTCCAGCTCTATAATATGCTCAATACCTCTACAGGAGGCCTGCCTGGTGGAATAGCACTGAATACTTTCTCATGTTTGATTCAAAGTTCCTGCACATCTGGATGGTATGAAGAAGCTTGCTGATCCAACTGTGAAGGCATTAGCTTGCATTCAGCAGCCCACTCTACCATATCATTACGAATCAAACGCTCCATTCGCCGAAGTGAAATCTCCCTAAGGTTGCTGTCCCTGATGGCTTTAAGAACATGGTTTGTGCCATCAATGGTGAACTTCATCTCCATGTCACGCAAATTAAGCGTGAACTCTCCTATTGCATGAAGCCACTTCATGCCAAGAACTAAATCAGTTCCACCCATGTTTACAACATAAAAATCTGCCTTGAACTCAAAATTATTAAGTTTCAAAGGCAAGTCAGGTATCATCCTCTCACAATCGAGAGTGTTCCCATCTGCAACCCTCACACGTATGCCTTCAAACTGCTCAGTTTGAATACCCCGTTTCTCCACTAACCGTGAATCGATGAAGTTATGAGTTGCACCTGTATCAAGGAGAGATATGACCCTTTGACCAGCTAGGATCCCACGGAGTCTGAAAGAACCCTCTTTCTGCATGCTGGACATATGAGCCTCCTTAAGTTCTGTTTCCTCTGCAATTTCTGCTTCATTTTCTGATTCTTCCCCATCTGTATCATAGATTGGAGCACACTGATCAGAAAAATCAGTCAATGGTTCTTCCTCATAAAACCACTCCATATGCTTGTTTTGCCCTTTTGGTTTGAGGGGGCAAT
>VDFB02290771.1:0-19593 GCA_007258455.2 Sequoia sempervirens
AATGTTGAAGGTCTCACTGATAGGAACATCTTGTGGGATCTTCGGTATAACTCTTGGTGACAGATGAAGCTTTCGGGGTAAGTCATAGAGCTCGGTGAGAAGTCTTAGCGAGAGCTACATGTCTCGCTGACATTGTTTTAAGTTGGAATATTCGAGGTAACATATGGAGATTGGTATGTTCTCTTAGCGAATGGCAATGTCTTGGCGATGGGTGAACCCTTCGAGGTAACCTTTATGTCTCGGAGAAACCCCTTGGCGATATTGGTATGTCTTGCCGACTATCTTTTTGAGCTCGATATGACTTATGTCTTCGGTATACCTTTGGTGACTCGCTATGATCTCCTGGCGAATGCGATAGGTCTGGGCCACTGCTTGGTGTCTTGGTGTAACTCATGAGGCTTGATCTTAGCAATATCAGAGTCTCTTGGTGACATCAATATGAAATCTATGTGGCATCGGCAAGACACTATTAGTGTCTCACCGAGATGCCAGTACATTGCGAATTTTGTTGACCAAGTAAGACTATCTGATGTGGCATCTCTTGGATGAATAGGAGGAGCTGAATGGGAACAATTAGAAGATAGTCAGTTGTGACAGTTTTGTGAGGAAGTTCTACAGACAAAGTTTGACATGGATATACTCTGTGATTGCAGTTTGTAATCGGTTGGTTGAATCGATAGGTTGTTGGGTGATTGTATCAGTGGATGAATTTTGTGGACTGTAATGTGAAGATTCTTGTACAAGAATGTTAATGGTGAATCTTTGCTATATAATGACTTTGAGAAAAGATGAAGTCACGGAATTTGTATGTAATTTCATTCTTGTAATACAAAGTGATTTCTCTTGGTATTGGTGGGTTTTTCTCCCATAAAGGGTTTCACATTATATCGGTGTTCATGTGTGATTATCAAATCCTCTGCATTGTACATTTCGCAGGTGCATCTCTTAGGTGGACTGTATTGGTTGTAATTGTAAATTTTAAAATGTGTAATACATTCTTTCAGAAGTGTGTACGTTGGGAGGAATTGTTTTCCATCTAATTTTCCTTACATGATGTTGGATAGGTGTTAGGATCGCTTCCTTCTATCGATATTCATAGCATGAATCTAATTAAAGAGGTGAAGAGAAAAATTTCTTATAAAAATGTAGATCATTTACTTGAAATGGATATTAGAGAAACTGAAGTTTTATGCTGAACAACCTAGTCAAACTACTAAGAGGTCATTGAATAGAACTTCAAAAAAATACTTGAAGATTATTTCAAAAATCATGATACACTTGGTCAAGCCCAACTATTATCAAATTTGCTTCTTTGTGATGAGCTAAAAGAGCCATTATAATTGTTGGGTGTAGATTTCATAAAAAAGAGGAAAAGCCACATAGAAAAAGATATTGTTGAAAATGTTAAAAAAGGTTTGGGTTTCATTGGGAAACAATCTCGGTCAACGAATAAGAGCATTTCAAGAAGAGTGATGTTGACATCTATTGTAAGTCCACAAATGTCAAGAAAGTGTCAAATCTCTTCACTTTCAACTGAAATCGTTTTTAATATTTCTTTATTTAAAAATAGATATGTGGAAAATACCCTTAGTAGATTCCATATTCATCATCATTTTTCAAAACCATACTAATTCTCAATACAATGGTTGAAAGCAAAAACCTCTAACAAGAACATTAACTAAATCTTGGGAAAAATTGTCTAAAGGTCTTACAAATATTACCATATCCAACTTTTATATTATTTTTTGGCTTGCTATACAATAACCCATTGCACCACACCTTACTCTTTTTTATAGTGCTAGGATTATTATGCCAAGTTTGACCTCAAAATATCTTCTCTTTGAGTTTTACTTGATGTGCTAACTAATTTGACAATACTTATTGTAAATATTGTCTCAAAGAATGAACATCATGTAAGCATCTTACAAAATATTTGCACCTAGACCAACAATGGCTTAAATGGTTATATGAAATTAACTTGTGTTCTCCCTTATTCCTTTCAAGAACTAGTTATTTGGTTCTCTATGAAAACTAACATGAAATACTTGAATGAATATGATAATTATAAAGGGGACCTTATCTTATTTCCCCTATCTATAGAAAGATAATTTATTGCATCACCATTTTAGACAATGGACCAACATTTTAAAGAACCCATCAACACCATTTGAATCTTCATCACATTTACATATATACCTACTATCTTCTAGTTTCTCTTTACTATGTATTCAACTATTATAGAATATGTAAGTTCATTAGTTTGATCAATATTATAGAATTTATGACACATAAGAGAGTTGTAAGGCGTGTGGGCGTGTGCTCAAAGTTGTGACACAATTTAGATGCCAATTTTAATTTTTCACTTGAATTGAACGTTTGGTGAGCATGAAATTTGGCGCTCGCCAAATGGCTTGGATGACCAAGCCTAAGCCTTGGTCATACCAAGCTAGTTTGGTGAGCACCAAATTTGGCACTCGCCAAATGTAAAGTTAGAATAAAAAATCAAACCTCATTTTCTTATTTTTTTGTTAACCTGTGACCTACCTACATTTTTTCTCCTTCCCAACCCATGCATAGAAAAATTAACAAATCTGACTTGTGTACCCTCTTCATGGACCCATGAACCATTCAACCTTTATCAATAGGATGTAGGAGGTTCCCCATCCATTGGTGCCACCACGAAGAGATAAAAAATATTATTTGCAATAGATGGTGGATGGTTTTTGACCAGCCTCCATGCAATAACTACGAGGTGCCACAATACTTTTTGAGGAAACTCTATTGTGAGTTTGTCCTCAATAAGATTCCAAATTATTTTGACTATCTAAATTTCTAGCTCGTAGAGGTGGGGGCTCCACACATGGCAGAGTGGGGACAACGTAATCCGTAGTTGGCATCGAGACCCTTGGCTAGACCCATGCTAGAGCATGTGACTGTTCCTTCCGTCATGAAGGACAATGTGGAGGTGGACACCTTGGACTCCATTAGCTTGCTCACTTAGAGCCTTATACAGTATGTGAGGCCTCTAGTAGAGCTCAATGTGGGTGAGTCTTCTAGGCTTGGAGTTCCAGTCCACTTTTATCATTCTTGCAACACTATTTGCACATATGATTGTGAGAGTACTTAGGATGCAGCTATGCAGGATACATTAGTTGCATAGGAGATGGCTATGATAGATGCCTTGTTGAATGAAACATCTGACATTCATACACAAGTAAATTTCAACAAGTTCGTTTAATTTTGTTTATTAATTTTTATTCTGGAATGTAAGAATAACTAAATTAGTAGAATGATTATGATGAAAATTCAAGGTTAGAGTGTTGATAATATTTGCACCGCTCCCCCATACCCCTATTTCTTTATGTCATCGAGTCCACGGGTATGTAACCAATAAAAAAATATATTTATTACATATGAATAGTTGAACCTTATATGAATGGTTTTATCATAACTCACTTTGGATGAAGAATAGTTTGATGGTGGACCTTTGACATCGACACCTCACACTTATCATCATCAATGAACTTTCACTCAAGTAACCTTAATTCATTAATGGTGTTGTAAAATAATGTTAGGTAGTTTTGGTAATTGAACAACATTTTTTGTTTCATTTTTAGATGCTAACATCAGATAGTTCTCCTGATGTTCATGCCACAATGAACCATGGTGTTGCTGCAATAGTAGCAAGGTTTTGATCCTTTGATAGAGGTACGTGACAAATTAGTAAATTTCACATTATATTTGTTCTTTTATTGGTCTATTATTGAAAAATTCAATGATACTCGTATGTAGTTTAATTTCTATCTTGATGCTTGCTACATGGGCTTGTCACTCTAGATCGTGAAACATGCCCTTGTTGTGGATGAACATGTTGATGATTTGTATGCGATAAGTGATTATTTTGTTATATGTCGTTCCACAATTCAATTTCTATATATTAATGTCTATACTTTTTTATTGTGTTAGATGGGCATCCAGAGTAGTCTATAGAGGAGGATGAGTGAGTGCACTCGAAAGACACCAACATCACATGCATCTCCATCCATTTGACATTCAAAGGAAGCTCATGATCTATTTCCTTCCCCTAGTGGGAAATGACTATGTATTAGGGTTCTTTGTTGTATGACTGTGGCATTTTTGAACATATGTTTTGTATTATGGATATGCGACATTTTATGTCCATACAATTTTTTTGTAGGCCTATATGAATTTATTGGATATATTGTGTAGTGTAGGAAAATGTATCCCTTTACATTTCCACACTTTGTTTGGGCCCTCCTAGTTAAATGGAATTAATGTTGCCTTAATTAAGTGTTGTTAAATGTATTTATTTACACTTTCACACTTATTTAGGGCTCCCTTAAATAATTGAGCTTGATTATGCCTTAATAAGCCCTTTTATGCAATTACAAGCCTAATCAATTGCAATTTTCAAAGGGGAAACCCGATAGAAATTAATGCCTAAACATTACACTTTACATTGGAGAATGTGAGTTCCAAGTTTAGGACCTGCGCCCCATTCGCCCATGGGTGAATGGGTCCTCCCTAAGCCTTAGGAACCCATTTTTAATTATGCTTTTGGTGGGATCTTAATGTTTCTAAATTCAAATTATGATTGTTGGCTTGTAATGTTTGATTTCAGGGAGTTAAGGTTACATGCCTATAAATAAGAGGTTATTTTCACTAAATTTCATCCTAAGCAATCCTAGAGAATCTTATGAGAAAATTTATGATCAAGAGCATTATCAAGAGCATTCAAGAGCATTATTATTAGAGATTTATTGCAGCAATCAAGATCAATCCATCATGTCAAAGTCTTATTGCATCATGCATGTTGTTTGAGCTAACATTGTGATGTAGGTTTCATGATCAAGTGAAGCATTATTTCAAGCACTTTCAAGTATCAAGATCCACATCCTTTGAAGTCATTTCATGCAAGTTGTAGACCTTCATAATAAAACTTCTACAAGGTTTTGTTGAGTGGTAACATAGCATTGTTCATTCTTCATTCCCTCCTTCATGCTATTTCATTTCATTACAAGGTTTAATTACCCAAACAGGGTTTGACCAAGGAAAACCCCCATTCACCCATGACAAAAAAAAATATCCTTTATGTGTGTGTTTGAAGATTTAGGTTGAAGAAGGCTTGAAGATCTATTAAAAAGAAAAATTGAAGAAGTTGTAAAAGTTGCAAAAGTTGTCAAAGTTGTCATCTTTTCATGAAAAATATTCTACAAAATTTATTTCTGACTTTCTGACATTGAAACATGGGAAAACTGGAAGCTAAAGATCTGCATTAGAGGCTCCCAAAAGCTGAGTAAAATCCCTGAAGGTGGACCCATATTCCCTAGGGTGAATTAGTCCCTATTCAGCCATCTGAAACTACCTTTTGGTGACAGGTGCATACTACTTTATCCTTCTCAGATCTGAAATTTATCAGTTGTTTTTATTTGTCATATAGTTTTTCTTCATATTGCAAGTTTGAATTGGCATAATTGGATTGATTTGACACATTTTATTTATCTCCCAAAAAGTGTTGTTTAGATCATTTCAACCTTTTACCCCTGTCCCTCAAGTCATAAAGGAAATCAACAGATTCTTACTTTGAGTTGATTCACTTAAGGGTAGTTAGTCAACTCATTCTATGGATCTCATTTCCTAATGAAGTGAAGGTGTTTAGGGTTCTTGTGTTATTTGGTGAACCTATTCCATCCTTAAAGGGGATCCCTATAATCTCCCTTCCACCATCATTTCATATTGTATACTTCTATTGACATATAACATTGTATGGCCTTATGGATTTTTGGTTAATGCAATTTTTTTTACCGCTTTGATTAGGACGAGGATCTAGATAAATTTATGTGTGCATGTATGTGTGAAAGTTTTATGATACGAAGCACTACAAAGTTTAAGATTTCTATAGAATTAAAATAGTAAATATGTTTTATTTATTTTCTCAAGCTTACATGGCATACTCTTTAGGAAGATGTATGGCTATTATTTTATAATGTCATCTATTTGTATATTGCTTTTTATTTTCTTTTATTTTCTAATGTTACATGTATGTATAGATTGCATGCTATGAAGGATGATGGTTATTATAATAGTTGAACTATTTTCATGTGTATCATCTCACGATTGTTGGAAAATGTCATTGATGCGTGCAATGTGTTGGTGTATGACTTCACAAACATAAGTCTCGATGGTGTCACTTGGGTTATCATGATGATACATTGCCTAATGTTTTAAGCACAACACTTGAAACAATTCAATGATGTGTGATGCTAATTCATCTCTATAGTTTGCATTGGAGGTATGTTTGACCTTTCGAAAGCCATGTTAGAAACTACAAAAGTTTGAAAAAAGTATAGTTATTGCCAAGTCCTATCTTGTGTATAGTAATTTGCATGGTCACTATTGGGGTATTTCACATTTGTTGGAGATAGATTGATGATCTGAGCACAATTGTGAGCATTTGGGAGTTGCTTTGGTGTACAATAGAAAATAACTTTACCATAACAATTTCAAGCCATGAGAATGGTCTTGGCATTACTATAAAAATCAATAGTAGTTGATCCTCTTAGATCAATTACCTCTCCTTGTAAATCAATAGTCTCTTGCATTATCTACAAAGTAGGTGCAAAACCTTGATCTATAGTTGTTACTTAGTGAACCATTTGGCTTGTTTTGAGAGCTAGCTCACTTTAACTAGACTCTACATAGGCATAGAATAATTTTATGTAAAGATGGCTTCCAAAATCTAATCTATCTTTTCCATTACAATTTGTGTGTCAACTGATAGTGAATTGTGGAAATCCAATTATGTATAGGTGTATGACATAATCTTCTTTAGAGCTAGAAAACATGTTGATCATGAAATCATTTGATGAATCTAGTATCTCTTATTACCCACTAACACAACTATATTGTGAGGATCGACACTATATATACACTTGTGACTATTCATGTATCACTGTCCAAGGAGTAAATTATAGACTTTCATTATCACTACATCACAAAATTACTCTTTCTAAAAAGGAAAAAAAGAGCATATGAAAAGCAATAGTGAATGTAACACATGTACCTTGGGGGTATTGTAGGAGCCAAACTATCTCAATTTTTACTACTATAGATGAAGCATGGTTGGAAAATTTGGTCACTTAGTGGTTGCTAAAGAAATGAGGTTCTTCATGCTACTACCATTGATCATAAATTCTAATCTACCCTTGCACCCACATCTATGTTCATGGAATAATCACCTTGGTTCAACTTTTGGCATGGTTGTTTTTGTGGTTTTGACTAGAATGCTAGGATTTTTGTTAATGATTCCTTTTGGTGGCTTGATATCATCAGTCTCTACTTTGTGCTATGTAAGGGAAGTTTCTAACATTTCAATTGGTAGGCTGGGTTTTATCTCCCTATTCCAAATTGAAATCAATCATGTTTTTTTTTTTATGGTGCACTCTTTCCCATTATGAAGTTTTTGGTTTGCTCTCTAGAATTCAAGCATGACAATCAACAATGGAGCACTTCTATTTTGTGTTTATTGCACCATTTACTTGGTAGGATAATTTGCTCTTTTTCGAAAGAAATGTCTTCTTTGGTGTGGTGATTTTTTTCCCACTTTCCCTTCTACTCGAACTCTTCCTTAATGGTTCTCACATAGTGTTAGGATTCTCATATCTTTTTGACTATAACTAGATTCATCTTAGACTAATCGGATGTTCATAGGTTGCTATGGTACCCGAGGAATCAATGTTGCTCTAACTCAAATAATCCTAACCTCGCATAGAGTTCATGAAACAAAATGGTGTAGAATTGGACTAGCTAGTCATATCCAAAAACTAACTATGAAGGTTTTTTATAGACTAAAGACAAAAACTAACCAAACCAAACCTTTAATTACCAAAAACTATTAAAAAATGCACAATAAGGATCTTAAGAGAAAGCATTGACATAGTGTAACTTGGAAAATTTGAGAGATTTGGAGTACAAAATAGGACCATGCCCAGTGTAGATGTGCCCACTCGGACGTGTTGGGGTTGACAGTTTGTCCCCATGACACACAAAACAAAAATTAGGCTACCCTGCAACTTGACATTGCCTACATTTGACAGTTTTTGGGCTAGCAAAAAATCTTTCACCAGGGTGAAATGGTTTCACGTATTCAAAATCTAAGAGATCATGTTGTAGATAGGCCTTGCATGCACCTATAGGTTTAGAAAAAAATGTTTGTATGTTCCACTGACTTCGATACAACGCGTCAAAGTTTGACAATTTTTTGCACTTAGGCATCTTAAGAGAAAGTGTCAACATAGTGTAGCCTGAAATGTTCGGGAGAGTTGGGGTGCAAAAATGGACCATGCCTAGTGTAGATGTGCTTACCTAGATGTGTTGGCACTAATAGTTGGGCCCCATGAAGAACAAAACAAAAATTAGGCTACCTTGCAACTTCACATTGCATGCATCTGACAATTTTTGGTGCATCAAAAAAATTTTACCATGGCCAAACGACTTGGAGATATGGAAAACTAAGAGAGGTTATTGTAGAGGGACCCTATGTGATCTTGTACCTTCAAAAAAAAAATTTCTAAGTGCCATGGTTTTCAAGAAACAACTCATCAAATTTCACCACTTTTGGCACTTAGGGTTGTTAAGAGAAAATGTCGGTACAATGTAGCCTAGAACAATCCGGCATGTTGGGTTGTGAAACAAGACCCTGCCTAGCATAAACCCACCCACCTGAATGTGTTGGCACTATCATTTTTTCCACACGATGAATGAAACAAATATACCACCTTAAAAATTTCTCTTCAATGTATGAAAACTTGTCACCATGGCCAAATGGATTGGAGATATGAAAAAATGAGAGAGTTTATTGTAGAGGGACCCTACATGACCTTGTACCTTTAGATGAAATGTTTCTAAGTGCCACAGTTTCTGATACATAGCTCGTCAAAGGTTGCCACATTTTGGCACTTAGGGCTCTTAAGAGAAAGCATTGGTACAATGTAGCCTCGAACGATCCAAAATGTTGGGGTGTGAAACAAGACCTTTCCTAGCATGAAACCACCCACCCGGATGTGTTGGAACTATTTGTTTGGTTGCATGATGAACATAACAAAAATTATGCCACCTTGCAACTTTCTCTTCAATGTATTTGACATTTTTTTCAATATTTGAAAACTTGTCACCACGACCAAATGGATTGGAGATATGAAAAACTGAGAGAGGTTATTGTAGAGGGACCCTACATGACCATGTATGTTTATATGGAATTTTTCTAAGTGCCATGATTTTTGAGAAATATCTCATCAAAGTTCCCCACTTTTTGGCACTTAGGGCTCTTAAGAGAAATCGCCAATACAATGTAGACTGGAATGATCCAACATGCTGGGGTGTGAAATAGGACCTTACATAGCATAAACCCACCCACCAGATGTTTTGGAACTATTAGTTTGGCTGCACGACAAACATAATGAAAATTATGCCACCTTGCAACTTTCTCTTTAATGCATTTAATGCTTTTTTCAATGTGTGAAAGCTTGTCACCATGGCCAAATGGATTGGAGATATGAAAAATTGAGAGAGGTTATTATAGAGGGACCCTACATGACCTTGTACCTTTAGAGAAAATATTTTTATATTCCATGGTTTTCGAGAAATAGCTTGTCAAAGGTTGCCACTTTTTGGCACTTAGGTCTCTTGAGAGAAAACGCTTGTACAATGTAGCCTAGAACGATCCGACATGCTGGGGTGTGAAATAGGACCTTTCCTAGCATAAACCCACACACTCGGATGTGTTGGAATTATCGGTTTAGCCACATGACAAACAAAACGAAAAATTATGCCACCTTGCAACTTTCTCTACAATGCATTTGATGTTTTCTTCAACGTGTGAAAACTTGTCACCACAACCAAATGAATTGGAGATATGTAGAACTGAGAGGTTATTGTAGAGGGACCCTGCATTACCTTGTACCTTTAGATGAAAAGTTTCTAAGTTCCACAATTTTTGAGAAATATCTCATCAATTTTTCCACTTTTTGGCACTTAGGGCTCTTAAGAGAAAGCATCGATACAATGTAGCCTGAAACGATCTAGCATGCCAGGGTGCTAAAACATGACCTTTCTTAGCATAAAAATGCCTACTTGGATGTGATGGAACTATTGGTTTGGTCGCACAACTAAAAAAACTAAATTTATGCCACCTTTCAACTTTATCTTCAATGCATTTGATGCTTTTTTCAACATGTGAAAACTTGTCACCACGGGCCAAATGGATTGAAGATATGAAAAATAAGAGAGGTTATTTGATCAGGTATAGGATCTAGACTAAATTGCAGAAATGAATGCTTAATTTTTACAATGCTTTTACAATGATTATTCCAAGTTAATTAAATCAAAATTAACTTAAGGAAATAACAAAATGAAAGTAATAACAAGGTGATTATAATAGAAAGGAAGGAAATGAGAGAAAGAAAGAGAGAGAAGAAGAGAAGTGCAAACAGTTGATAACGGAGTTCGTCACAAAAGTGACTACGTCTCCGGGTCCACTCCAATAGAGAGACCGATCCGATTAACTCCAAAAATCAATTACAACAGCACCATAACCATTCTCCAAGCACTTCGGCAGCATAACAGCGCTCTGGCGTGCAAGAATGGCTCAAAGAATCTCTACAAGACCTCTCTTTTGTCACCTCAGCATCAAGACTTCAACACCTGAAAAAAACTTGCATCCACTCTCACCTTACACCCCTTTTTATACATAAAATTTTCTCAAATTGGTTACTAACCAATTGATTTACAAAATATGCCTTATCTCTCCAAAATACATAAAAATCTTAAAAAATCTCCTAATTTGCATAAAAATCATTTAAAAATTTCCCTTAACAAAAATAAATCCCCCTATAATTTATTTAAGCCCTTCAAGTTATTGTTTTCGGGCTTTTGTTACAACTTAAGGGCTTATTTTTAATCAGAAGTTGTTTGTTTAATTTAAAATTAGGGGTTTGTTTTAAAATCTAAGGCATTCGGTTTTGGCAGATACAACAAAAATATCCGATGCCATGTATATCTTAAACCCGTTCAGTGGCTTGTTGGTGGAAACAACTTTTAACAACCCGGCCGGTGCGGGTTCAAATCCCGCCGGCCACACATTTTCCAACGGTTTCCACTATTTAATTTAACAAAAACAACCGCCCGCTGTTCACAGTTAAGCCCGACTTTGTAGCCGGATTGGTAGGAAGATAGCGCTGCTTGCAGGAGGTTGGGGGATCGAATCCCCCAACAAACATTTTGTTAAAAAAAAACAAACTAACTTCCCAAACGGTGGAGGATGATGAGAGGCCACGTGGCATGCCGAGGAGGTGCCACGTGGCGAAGCCTGATTCGCCCATTCCGATGACGTGGAGGATGACTCGATGCTGACTGGGCACCGACTGTGTGCTGACGTGTTATGCTGACGTGGACGCACGACTGACACGTGTCAATCAATGATTCGCTGACCTTGCTGACGTCACCTGCCACCTCATCGTGCCACGTCGACATGTACGGACCGTACGAATGCCACGTGTCAACTTCTGATTGGTCCACTTCAGATTTTGTACCACGTGCTGACGTCAGCTGTACGGATGATGACGTCATCACTGTACCTTCAAGTCCACAAGTCAACATGAAACTTTGACCAGTTGTATCTTGAGCATACGATCTTGGATTTTGATGAAACGAATGCCATCAGAATCGTCTCGACAAGCTCTTCGTGAGGATGCCAGCTTCGAGAACTTTTGACGACATCATTTTTTTGCCTTCTGGATGCCCTCTGATCCTAGTTTGACCCAAGGTTTGACCGGTAACTCAGTAAATGTAATTTCGCCCGCTCGAAAGGCGTTGGAATCAAGACGCTGAGCTCTTTCTGATGGTGCAAATTCTAGAGAAAAATGAGACACTTCAATTTTCACTGAAACTATCCACCGGATCAGGCCTCCCCACTGAAGACCTTTTGGACCTCCAAAAGTGGCATTTAATCTGACATTAAGTGAGGACTTGGCCTCCCCACTTGTCCTGTATCCTCTGTACATCTGAATACCTGGCTCACAAGCATAATCAACACTGCAGAAATATTGTTGAACATAAACATAACTTTATCACTTCCATAAGCATCTACATCAATTGTCGTAGCCACTAACCAACAAAAATTGACTAGCATCAAGCTGAACAATAATGCAGAAATGAAAGAGAATAAGTCCACAACATATCGATCCTTCACAACAGGAACATTATTACCCAAGGATCCATCAATGCTTTCAATCATCATTTTCTCATGTTGTACTGCAAGTGCATCCTGCAACATCTGACCCTGGTTAGCTACTCCAAGTTCAAGTGTAGAACCACCTGTACTGACAGACATAAGAGTTAACTCTCTACTTGCATTAATTACCCTCTTTAACTACCCTGTGTTTGCAAAAGAACGATCAGTCTTAATCCTGTGAGAATGTACAATATATCTGCAGATACCATCTTTAAACAAATTGATAATGATTCTTTTCCACTGTAGAAAATAGCTTTCCTGTCATATAAATAAGGGCTTCCAAGCACTATCCCACAGATATCCAGTGGAACTACATCAAACTGTACTTCATCCATAAACTTACTAGTGATTGTGAACCTTAAGGTGCATTGTCTTGTTACTTGCAACTTATCATTTTCACAAATCCAGCCTAGTGGATAAGGTTTTTTAAGTTGTGTAGTTTTTAATCCCAAGTTCCTTACAATACTTTCTGAAATTAAATTAACCTGAGATCCACTATCTATGAGTGCATCAATTTTATTGTTCTTAGCAACAACCCTTAAATGAAATAGCTCATTCCTTTTCACATCTTCAGAGAAATCATTAACTTTAGAAGTAGAATCACAACTACCAACAGAAACACCAGAAATAGGGGTTTTACCTTTTAGACCCATCGCTGTTATCTTAGTCTCATCATCTGAATCTGAACCAAGATCCATAACAACATTTGTGGATTTGTCCTTACCCTTCTGTTTCTGATTACATCTTTGAGCCCACTTAGGCTTCAATTCCGGATGCAACTTCCAACAGTGATCTTCATCATGACCATTCTTGTCACAATGAGAGCAAGAAAGTTTCTCATCCTTCTTGACTGTAGCTGTCTTCTTTCCTTTCCCTGTCTCTGCATTCTTAGAAGATTTCTTTACATCATTATCAAACTTTTCAATGAAAGATCCTTTACCCCTTGACTCTAAGTGTGTAGCTTGAACAAACACTTCATCCAAATTACAAGGGTTCAAAACCAAAATGGAATGCCTAAGGTAGGAATGCAAACCTCCTATGTACTTCAACAACGTGTCCTGGGTATACAAAGGAACATTCAAAGCAATAGACCTTTTCCTAAATTCATGGGTGTACTCTTGGACAGATTGACCTTTCCCTTGCCTAAACATTTGCCAGTCCATCATTAACTGTTGCATATGTCCTAGGGGATAAAACTGCTTCTTAAGTGCATTAATAAATTCTGCCCAAGTTAAACTGACTCTACCATGTTGTGAAACTTCTGCCTTAGATTTACTCTCCCACCAGGTTAAGGTTGTACCTCCTAAACGAAGAGAAGCTAATTGGATCCTATCAACATCATCTAATAGGTTCTGGACTCTACAATAAACCTCAATTTGTTGAATCCAATCATCCAATTTTTCAGCATTAAGTTCTCCACAATATTTAGGCAAGTCAAATTTTACATCCAGTTTAATTTTAGGTTTATACCCACTCTTGAAAGGATTAGAAGAAATAGAATGAGGAGAAGATGGAGAAGAAGGAGAAGGAGAAGAGGGAGGAGAAGAAGAAAAGGGATGATCTTGTTTCTTGCCACCATCTCTATGTTGTTCCTCTTTCTTGTCTTTGTGATCTTCTTGCTTCGACGAACCTTCTTCACGTTCCTTCCGTTCTTGTCTTTCCTGAAAAAGAATGTCCACCTTTGCCTTCATGTCAAGGAATGCTTTTTGAAACTCCTGCTCACTAATTTCTTCAGGAACCTCCATTCCAGAAACTGACATCTTTGGCAATGTTCTACGCTTCCCAATCTCAGGATCAAAGTCTTCAAGCTTGCCTTCACCCTTCTGAATCCTGGATCTCGTTAGCATTCAAAAAAAAACAAATAGCTGCAATAATAGTCCTGCTTCGATACCAACCAATTACGTATAGGATATAGATAGATTAGCGGTATTTAAATGCTTAGCTTTACAATGTTTATTCCAAGTTAATAAAATCAAAATTAACTTAAGGAAATATCAAAATGAAGAAATTAACAAACTGAGAGAAGATGAGAGAGAAGAGGAGAAGTGCAAACAGTGTTTGATAACGGAGTTCGTCACAAATGTGACTACGTCTTCGGGTCCACTCCAATAGAGAGACCAATCCGATTAACTCCAAAAATCAATTACAAAGCACCACAATCATTCTCCAAGCACTTCGGCAGCATAACAGCGCTCTGACGTGCAAGAATGACTCAAAGAATCTCCACAAGACCTCTCTTTCGTGTCACCTCAGCATCAGGACTTCATCACGTGAAAAAAACTTCGATAGCAACTCTCACCTCACACCCCTTTAAATACATAAAATTTCCTCAAATTGGTTACTAACCAATTGATTTACAAAATATTCCTTATCTCTCCAAAATACATAATAATCTTTAACAATCTCCCATTTTTACATATTCCAAATCACTATATCCCCCTCTTTTACATAATATTTTCAACCTCCTCCATTTTTAACATATATTAATCTTTAAAAATCCCATAAAATAATTCCAAGCCCTTCAACTTAGCATTACTCGGGCTTAGGGTTGTTGGAAGGTTTTGGTTTAACCCTTTTAAAAAGATTTGTTGAAATAGTGGAGGATTTGTTAATTCAAATTAAGGCTATCAGGTTCAATAGTTAGACAAAAAGAACTGATGCCACATACTTACCATAAGCCATTCGCTCGCTCAACGGTGATAATATATTTTGATAGCCCGGCGGTTCCGGGTTCAAGCCCCGGCCGTCGGGTTTTTCTCACCAAATTCTAACAAACTCTTAACAAAACAAAACCCATTTCTATATATAAATAAGCGCCAGTATTTTGGTGGAATGGTCGGGTGGAAGATTCGCTGGTGGAAGGTTGCCGTTTCAAATCCCATGCAGCCGACCCATAATTTTTGCTAACAAAACAACCAACGCTGACGGAGAAGAGAGGCCACATGCCGCACCAGGAGGGTGCCACGTGGCAATATTTAATTTGCCAACAAAGCTGATGTGTGCCGACTGAGATGATGACATGTATGTTGACAAGTGCTGACTGGATGATGACTCATACGCTGACGTGGACTGCTGACCGTGTTGATGACGTGGCGTATGGTTGCCACGTGTCCGAATCTGACTGGTCCGTATAATGCCGATGTGGATGCCACATGTCGAATTTGCTTCGTCCACTTCACCCCGTCCCTACAGTACGGAATGTTGACGTCAGCATCCGTACGGTCAAAGTCAACCGTTCATAGCAAGATCTTTGACTGCCAATATCTGGAGCATACGGTGTCGGATTTCGACGAAACGAACTCCATTGAAATTGTGTCGACGAGCTCTTCGTGATGATGTCAACTTCAAAAAATTTTGACGACATCATTTTTTTCGCTTCCTAGACGCCCTCTGATCCAAGTTTGACCCAAGGTTTGATTGGCCATAACTTGTACAAACAGACTCCTTTTTGCTCCGTTCGAGTTGCGTTGGAATCAGGATGCTAAGATCTTTCTGATGATGCAGATTCTGGAGAGAAATAAGACACTTCAATTTTCACTAAAAATATCCACCGGATCACATGTTATCCCTTTAATGAAGACAGGTAAGACCTTTCACATCACAATCATTAGATTGCATGGGACCGAACCCAGTGGCTTAATCTACAAGAAAGCTCTGCACGCTTTGTGGGTTCTTATATTTGGCGGGGTGAATTTTAGTAAAGCTTTCGCTTGGGTCTACCCCACTATGTCAGCTGAAATGGGAGGAGACAAAAAGCGAATTGAGCCGGATAGCTATGAAACACACATGAAAAATACCAAGGCTTGGGACAAGGTTAAAAGCAGACGGTTGCTTCCTTTCCTGGAGAAGCTCCATGGCTCCAACCAAGAGGCTACAGACCTCTTTGTTAAAAATTGGAATAATGGTAACTTGAGCCTATTTGGTAGGAATGTGGAGCTTAGCGAAAATTTAATCCCCGATGTTACGGACTTATCAACTGAAGGGAAGAATTTCTTCAAGGACAGGGCTTTTTCTGATGAAGCCATGATTAGATTTCCTATAAAAGACAAAGAAAGGTTAAGTCTGGTTAAAATTGCAAAGAGCTACTTCAATGCTGACACCATAAAGGCCATTTGGAGGAAGGTTCTATGGGTCATTATGGAGTACATTACGATGAATGGGCGCTTCACCGGAGTCTATGGCTACCACTTTTCTCTTCTCAACCACTTCTGCTACAAGGTTAGGGTCTCTCTTCCCTATTATCTTTTCTATTCCTTGAAGAAAAGCTTGGAGGATAATAGGAAAAACACCAAAAGATTCCCCATCCTGCACACTAGGTTAATAAGGTTGATTGTTGAAAATTTCCAAAAAATGCTTGCCCCCACTATCCTGGAAACTATTCCTAACTCTGATAGTGACGACATTGAGCCCAGTGGCTCGGAGTATCTGCCTAACTCTAGTCCAGCTAGAAAATTCCTTAGCTTGCACGCTGTCCCTTCTGGGAACAAAAACCCTACTCCCCTTTCTGGTAAAGCCCGTACTGAGCTTGAGCTTGATAGCCCGGGCTCCCTTTTGAACAGCTCCATTGATAAGAAACCCCAGGCCAAAAGCCTTGTTTCCTACTCTGAAGAATCCTTTGATTCGGAGGAGTTTGATGCCAACAAAACTAAGTTTAGCACTAAACCTCTGCCAGATAAACATGTTAAAGATGATTCCCCTATTGTTCCTAACCCTGAGAAAACTTGTCCTAATATCAGAAATGAGCCCTCTCTAGATGTTCTAAACCTTGCCAAAACCAATTCTGAGTCCCACTTCAAACTCTTGGAATGGATTTTCATCAAAATTAATGAGTTGAAAATAAAAAATTGGGCCCTTAAAAGCAAGATTGAAGAGCTGGTTGCTAAAATTGCTAAGATTGAAAAGAAAGATGTGGACAGTGGGGCTCAAGGTCACAGTAATAGAAATATAGACTCCAAGGTTGATAATATAAGGAATACCATCAAAACCATTGCTAAGCAAAACAATTGAATGGCAAGACACAATGCCATTATCATTAATGCGATGACTAAAAAGCTTGATAAAGCCCAGCAGGGGTCTCTGGTAGTGGATCTGGAGGAAACAGAGGACAAAATCCAGGATACGGACACGGGCATTTCCAAAAGAACCAGAGCCAACCTGAAGCGCAAGGTCCCCCCTACTTCTAAGATGATTCAAATTTTTAAAAAGGGATTCAGTGACATGCAAAATCTGGAGGCGGAGACGAAGTCTATCCTCAAGACTCTGAATTAACGGCTAGGATTTTTGTGCTTTTTTTGCTGTTCCTTTTGGTTTGACCTTTCTGGTCTGGTTTGTGTGGTTGTTGTTCATCTTTTCTCGAGTAGCTGGTCTTTTTGGTTGGACTTTTGTGTCCTTTCTTTTGTTTTGTAAATGTTGTGGTTTCGGGTCCCTATAAAACCCGTTTTACCCCTTTTATCAAAAACAAATCCACTCACGTTGTCATTAAATTCTACTTAGCAATCCCACTTATGCACTCTAAATTGCAATTATCTAATCAAATTAATTTAACTCTTTACTTGAAAGAGAACCATGGCCAAACAACACAATCATAGGAAATGTGTGATGATAAATTCAAATATATATCCTTGATATATCAAATTTATATAATTAAAAGCATACAAATCTAGAGACAACTTCATGAATAGTATTTTTTTTTTGTACAAATTAGTTAACACTTGCTCATAAAATCAAGCTATTACAATTTATATACTCTATTTATGACTCTGACTCAACACTATTCTACATTACTTTCATAATTCAGAACTTTATAACCCTTACAAATGAGATAGAAATTACACTATATAGAGTAAGAGAACTCTTAGATCAAATTTCTATCAGACATTTGTCACCAATTGAACCCTAAATGGGGATCTCCATCAGACACTTGGAAAAATTCAGCTCCATTGATCAATAATTTCCCTTCGCTTGAAGAATCCTCATCTGCAATCTATTTTCCCGCTTCTTCCTTCACTTGTCTTGCAACAAAAAAATATTCCCTTACTGGGAAGACTCATCATTCTTTATGCCCTATTGTAGAAAATATCCACTCCACATTATTCCCCTATAGTTGCAAATATCTGTTTGTAGAAGAATAGAAGCCCTCCATGAAAAACCTTTCACTCATCATCTTCTCTAGAAAACCCTTTACTGCAAAAAATCTCCATTTCACTTGTGCATTTACCATTTATTTGTACTAGCAATACAAAACATCTATTTGTACTTGGGAAGGCATTTAATTATTTTATCAGGCTATGAATAATCTTTACCCATGCCTTCACACTTTGCATTTCACTCTCTATTATTTTCTAACAATTAAAATTTTGATTTTAATTGTGAAGATTTCAATTTTTAATCTAGTCGTAGAAAATTACATTACTCAAGAAATCTCCTTTTGCACTTAATTCGTCAGCATCAAAATTTCCCTCAAATATTTCTATTGGACAACATCCATGAGTCCACCATTATCTTATATCATGACTGCCTAGCTTACATCGCATATCTCTGATGTAATGTGGAACAAGCGACACCAAATAGCGATATGTGATGAGGAAGATATGAGATTTCCCATTTCTATTTGACAACACCCATGGGCCCAGGATCATCTTATACCACCAATGCCTAGCTTCCATCACATATCTTTGATGCAATCTGGAATAGGTGACACCAAATAGTGATATGTGATGAGGAAGATATGAGATCACCAATCGCTGATAGGGTATGGAGAAAGACAACTCAATCCATGATGTGTGATGAAAAGGAACTGTTGATTTCCAATTAAAATGGAAAAACAGACCCAAAACAGTGACAGGCGATGACTTTTCCCTTGCAACCATGAAAGTTGTGAAAGTCGTATCTAAGAAGAATTAAACTTTTTTTGATAGAAAGCATTTGAAATGTATTTTTCACATTTGCTTAATGTTTAAAATATTCAAAAATATTTTAAACATAAGCATTTAAAAATTTAGAAAAATGCAAATTTTAATTACGCCTATCGGCCAAACAGAGAAAATTCAATGCATGCAAGCTAGGACACTTGGAGCCATGATTTTTTGCGTGTGATCATAATAAATTATCTAAAACATGGGTTTTAAATCAATTTTTTTCCAGCCATCAAAAATCAGGTACCTCCTTTGTAAAGTACCCTTGAGACATGTTCGCCACACCCAAAATGCATTAAGATAATGGATCATATGACCTGCATTTTTGATGGAAATGGAATTGGAGATGTTTTAATTGAAAACAAGAAA
>VDFB02290772.1:0-46846 GCA_007258455.2 Sequoia sempervirens
CCCTACCAAATGATTTGAGTAGGAAGATTAGGGAGTTGGTAAAGAATTTCAAAGATTGGGGTTGCACATTGTTATTTGATATAGTTGATGAGCAGTGGAAAATCAGGTCACTCCAACAATGGCATGATCAAACAAGTAAGGTCATCAATGATCAAATTAAATTAATTTGTGATGACTCAAATTATGATTTGTTGGTGAGTTGTATGGATAAGATTATTAGTACTAGCTCATTTTTAGAATATTTTGAAAGAGATGCAAATCAGGTAGCAGTAAAGTACACACCTTATAGCGCCAAGGTGAATGAGGTAATTAATTTTGATTGGCTGACTGATGAAGAATACTAGAAATGGGTACCTAAATATTTGACTGAGGAAAAATAAAATAATGGACTACTAACAGGTGGTAAACCAAATGTTCCAGTTACAACGGTTTCCAGTTTTGCTTTGATGGCAGTCTGGACGCGGGTTTCTTGTGGTTTTTGTTGGTGCATCAACTTTTCTTAGCTAACATGATGAACACGAATATTCTCTAGGCTGATGGCTGTTGTAACAATTTTTGGGAATATTACCAAGTGTGCTAATTGGCTGGTGACATGTGTACTTTCTAGCCCAATGCTTGTTTGCTCCATTTTCTATAAGAATGATTTCTAGGCCAGAAGTATGAGTTAGCAAGTTAGATAATTTTGGTCAAGTCTTGGTGAAGTTATAGAGAAAATTGTAAAGTTTGATGGTTTTAGAGAAAAATGCAATTTAGTTTTTGAGTCATTTTGTAACAGGTTTTGAGTTCATGGGGATTTAATGTTGTATAACAGTACTAGCATTTGAGTTGAAATGATAAATTCAAACTCATGTCTCTCCATTGTACATGCATATCTAAACTTTGAATAAAATAACTAAGGGTTGTTTCATTCATCTCACTATTGTGGTGTGTATGATTCTATTTTAGCTTTAATTCAAGGAATTAATTAAAATGCTTGAATGGGATTATAGGCAGATATGTTCTGTATAAGGATTTGATAAGTAGTGTTGAGTTAGAATACATATTGATGAGATTGTAATGCAATGTCATCAAGGATTTCATATGTTATGCATTAAATATGTCATATACCTTTAGATACTTATGAATTTGACTCCTGCAATGGATATATGGCATTGATCTAAGTTGTAATTACCCGTATGATTCAATATATGTTTTTCTTCACCTAGAGCTTGCTACAAATTGCAAATCAACAACCATCTTATATTGTGGATTGCATTGTAATTATCTCATGCTCCAGATAGTTGATATTACTGATGAACAACCAATTTAATTCATTATTATCTTATTGTGTTGAGCTACTAATTGAGATTATCTGTTATTGTTAATGTTGTTTATGATAATGGTGCAGAGGTTGTAAACACATTAAGGGATCACCCTCCTGGGTCTTGCAAAGCCCGAAGTGTAGGAGGTTTTGTTTTAGTCCTCGTGAGTTGGTCCGGGTCCTTCAAGCTGCCCTTGATTGTAATTGGAAATTCCAAGGTAGATTAGAAGACAAACCTTGTTACATTGTAAAATGGAACCAACAAAATGGCAAATTTACTGGGGAGCTAATTTTAATATTTCTTGTTAGTATGTTGGTTGTCCATTTTGCATAGAGTTTTCATAGTGTTTTTGTGTTCTATGTTAGGTTTTTCCACTTCTTCTATTTTCATAAGTGTTAAGATTTATGTTGTAAGCCACTTTTATGTGTTTTCAGTACGAGGTACCAAAGGTTTTTTATATTCTACTACGTGTCTTTTGGTATTTGGTAGTCCCAAGATAATTGGGTGGCGACTTTGAAGTCTCTACACTAGTGCATTTTTTATTTTAAAGGTTTATTATACGTGGAATGAACTTTGGGACTAGTACGAAGAGTGAAGAAAACCAAGTCATTCATGAAGAATCATTTGGAACAAAAATTGGAAGGTGAAATTCCCAAAATAAAGGACTGGATAAAGAAAAGACCAGAATCTAGTAATGTTGCTCCCACATCACATAACCCTGTACACCAGGGTACAAGTAAGTATTTACACCCTATCCCTAAGAATCTTGAAGAGGTCAAGAAATTCAGAGTCAAAAAGTTGTGGATTTTTTGATTCATTATTTAATACACTGGTTCAAGAAGACGTGACATGTCAAAGTAAAGGGCCTATTAGTGTCAAATATGTTGAAAAGAGAAGAGGTAGGAGTAGAAGTTGAAGCCATCACAAAGAATGCACCAGTGATGTGCCTCCTCCTCTTGCTGAAAATTATGTAAACCCTTTATTGTATGAACATGTACTGGAAGGGGTCAATTTAATAGATCTAGATGATACATCAAGTTCTGATATGACTTTTCCTAATCTTGACAATATTTCTGGAGACATTAATTCTTTGAGGCAGGAAATCCATGAGCAAGCTAAGGTTACAGTGAAAAGAGAAAAAGAGGAAGAAGAGTTGAAGAATGCTGTGATTGAAATGGATAGGTTGATGAGACAATTGGCAACAATGAAGTTCCTGAATAAAGAAGAACCTAAACCAAGTGTTGAGGACCCGGTTGTACGGAGGATTGTTAATAAGAAACAAAGCATGTGTCTAAAGAAACCCTAGTAGGCCACATTGATGTCCAATCCAAACTTGCTGACCCAAAACCCTCAAATCATGTTGAGTCTCAACCGAGTAATACAAACCCTAAGCCTGCCTTGGACAAGGGAAAGAAAAAAGTTGAGGGGATTAAAATAAATGAAAATATGACTTCCCATATTTCTTAACAAAATCTCCCACCACATGTGTCACATCAAACAAAATTTTCCAAGTTAGAAAAGGCTAGAAGGGAGAGTGAGGCTCTGGCAGAGGAGTTGGAGAGAACAAAAATTGAGGCTACAAATGCAGAACTTAAGAGGAAAATAAGTTTCCTAAAGATGTCAAGCACAAATGAGATTACACAAGCTGCAACCTCATCAAGTCACCAGGATGCCTTAAAGGATGGTCCTAGGATACAAAATTTAGGGTCTGGTGTTGATTCTCAGAAGAATGAAGGAATATTTCAATGATGACCTATACATTTGGAATGGTATAGGTCATTTTTCTTTGATGGTATTCCTAGTTATCCAAATCCCATCCTTGTTGACTTGAGAGAAAAGATGAATAAGTTTATTGGCAATAATGTTGTGATGATAGAGTAACACTTAAAAGATTTTATGGATATGCTAAATGATTATGAGGTAGAACATGAAGATGTTGTAATGAAATTGTTTGTACAATCTCTGGTAGAAGATGCGAGGAATTGGTATAGAGGTCTACCTAATGCTAGTATTGGTTCATGAGATGAGTTTGAAAAGTGTTTCAAGGAGCAGTATGGTGATAAAACAAATGCAAGCTTCATGCTAAATGAGTTTAATAACATCAAAAAGTCATTGAATGAACCTGTTACAGAGTTTAATTTAAGATTTCAGAAAGCAATGTATAAGTTGTTTCAGGTTTTGAGGCTTGATGAAAATGTTTGTTTAACTACATATTTCAATGCTTTTGATGCTAAAATGGCATATCTCCTTAGAGATAAGGACCCTTAGACTATGAGGGATGCATTTAGGGTGGCTATAAATATTGAAAGAAACATAAGAGCTTCTGGAAAATATGGTAGGAGAGAAGAACCCACACTTTTAAAGAATCCTAAGAATAAGACTGAGAAGGCTTCTACTGCAAAGCCTAAAGATGATGAAAAGTGGGAAAGGGTTTACAGTACTTTGAAATACATAAAGAAAATTTTTTCCAAGCAAGAGAAGGGTATAGGGAATGAAAGGAAACCCTATAATAAAAATTATAGGCCACCCAGATTGCAAATTTATCCTTATAATACAAATTGGAAAGATGGAAAACCAAATTTTCCTAGCCAGAAGCCTAGAAATGACTAGCATATGCCAGATCCCTTATAGAAGCATTCAATGAATCTAGTAGCAGATAGACCATGGTGTGAAGTGTGTGAACATCCACATGATCAAAATTATTATGGTGTTGCTTAGTTGCTTATTGTTGAGGAGGTAGAAGAGGGTGCTCATGATCAAACATCAGAATATGAGTAGGCTGATGTAGATGTTTGCATGGCCAGATCATACATTAATGAGGAAAAATGTTCATCTGATGATGAAATACAAGAAGTTGATGTGGATAATCAGAGGCAGAGAAGTGACATGTATCATCAAAAGATCTTTTCTGATGAGGAAGGTGATTTTGGTGATAATACTTGCAATATGGAACAGGGTAAAGATTCAATGTCCTTAAGGAGACTATTAGAAGAAGAGATTGCAAGATTGGATGAAGAAATGGCTGCTCAAATGAGAAGTTCACTTCAATTGAGAAATAGAACTATGGGTGGTGAATAGGGTAAACCTGTTGGCCTATTTGTTAAAGAAAAAAAGGACAAAAACAGAGGTATTAAGGTTGACAACAAAAAGGGCACTGTAAAAGTCAAAGAGCTTAAGAATGATAAGTTTTGGACAAAAAAGAACGAAACCCAAAGCCTCAAGAAGATGTGACTTCATTACTGGTGAAGACTAGGGTGATTACAAAGGTAGCTGAACCTGCTGCAGAGGATAAGAAGCAAAATAAGCTAGGAGGAAGTAGTCAACAAGAGAAAAAGGAAAATGATGAAGGTATGATGTCTAATCTTCCTAAATATACACCTGTAGATATGTTTCATGTGCTTTCTTAGGTTAAAGTAACTATACCTTTGCTAGAAATGATGAGAATAAATGAACACAAAGAAAAGACAATAGCCTTGATCACAGATGTTGTTGGTAATGAGACTAAACAAGGAAGTGGTAAAGAAGTGAAGGAGAAAGAGAAAGAAAAGGAAGTGGAGGGAATTGTGTCACAAATTCCTCTTGTATATTTAGGAAATTCTATTAACATGTTCCTTGAAAATATAACCCCTTTTTTCTTAAGTGTGGATATAAATGGGAAAACATTAAGGAACTGTATGATAGATTCAGGGGCATCAAATAATGTTATGCCAGTCAAAATAATTGAGGCAATGGGCTTGACAGTAGATACTGCTCAAAGTAAATGTTATGCTATGGATTCAAGAGAAGTTCCAGTTATTGGAACTATCAGAGCATTACCTTATAAATTGAATTAGTACCCTGAGAAGGATTTAGTAATGACTGTATTAGTTGCAGACATCCCACCTCATTTTGGAATGCTCTTGTCAAGAAAATGGAGTGCATCAATGGGGGGTAAGATGCAATGTGATTTGTCATTTGCTGCTTTCTCTATTGATGTAAAGGATGTCAAAATTGAAAGGGAATCAAAAGTACCTCATATGATTGAGCATGGACCGATTGAAAATATGAAATGTTTTATTGATAGTGGTATAAATGAATTTAGGCTTGAGGAATTTCCTAACAATTGTGATAAGCCTATTGCATTGATTGATACAAAAATAAAACAATTGCCAAAATCTGATGACTTGTGGACTATGTATTTTGATGGTGCAAGTTCAAAGGAAGGTTTTGGTGCAGGTGTTTTGTTATGATCACCAAGTGGAAAGACATTCATGTTATCTTTTACTCTGTTATTTGAATGCACAAATAATGTGGCAGAGTACGAAGCTTTGTTATTGGGGTTGAGATTGGCTGAAAAATATGGGATTAAGAAGCTCAAGGAAATTGGGGATTCTTAGCTTGTGGTTTCCCAAGTTAAATCCAAGTATGTATCAAAGAAGAAGAGGTTGAAACAGTATAGGAATGTTGTTTGGGATAAATTGGAGAGCTTTGATGCATTTGGCATAGGATGGATGGAGAGAGGTCAAAATAAGGTGGCAGACCTATTAGCCAACATTGCATTAAAACCAGATGATATGAATTATGCTGGAATTTCAAAGGTTGAGGTTAAAACTAGATCATCTGTTCCTAATAACATTAAAAATTGGCAAGTTTTTTATAATGATGATGATGTATTAAGATTTTTGAATTGTATGGGTGAATATGAAAATCAAGAAATTGACTTTGGAGCTTTTGTTGAAAATGTTGATGGTAAGGATACTATATTTGGAAATGAGGTCATTCAGTTAAAGACGAACACAATTCCCAAGGGTCTAGTTGTACTAGAAAGAATGTTTGATAATCAAGATAAGACAAAATCTAATCATACTATTTCCCATCCTGATGACTTGGAAGAGATAAATCTTGGAACAAAAGCATCCCCAAAGGAGGTGTATATTGGAAAGAAAATGTCACCAAAGGTGAGAAGGATGCTAATTGACTTATTAAGGAAGTTTAGGCATGTGTTTACATGGTCTTATGACGATCTTAAGGCATACAGGGAGGATCTTTTCCAACATGAGATTCCTTTGTGTGATGATGCCAAGCCATTCAGACAAAAGTAAAGGCCTATTAATCCCACTTTAGCCCCAAAAATGCAAGAAGAATTAATGAAACTAAGGGATGCAGGAATCATCAAGCCAATCAAACATTCATCCTGGGTATCAAACTTGGTACCAGTATGGAAGAAAAATGGAGACATCAGATTATGTGTAGATTTCATAAATTTGAATGTTTCTTCATTAAAAGACAATTATCCATTACCCAATATGGAAGCTATGTTGCAACGGGTGATAGGCTATGAATTAATGTCTATGATGGATGGTTTTTCTGGTTATAACCAACTTATGGTCAAAGAGTCTGAGCAGTTTAAGATAGCTTTCACCACACCATGGGGAACATATGTTTATGTAAGAATGCCATTTGGTCTAACAAATGTAGGGGCTACTTTTCAGAGAGCCATGGATGTGGCATTCTCATATTTCATTAATTTGTTTTTGGTGATTTACCAAGATGACTTGACAACATATTCTAAAAAGGAAGAGGATCATTGTGAGCATGTGGAGAAGATATTAATTAGAGCTTTGGAGTATGGTATTTCTTTCAATCCAAGGAAATGTGTATTTGGAGTACTAGAAGGAAAATTATTGGGACATATCGTTTCCAAGGATGGAGTAAAAATTGATCCAAAGAGGGTAATTGCAATAGATAAAATTCCACAACCCTGAAATGTCAAAGGAATACAATATTTCTTTGGACAAATAAACTTCTTAAGGAGGTTTGTGAATTTTTTTGCTGAGACAGTTCGCCTGATTTCAAAAATACTCAAGAAATGAGCCAAGGTTGAATGGGATGAGGAGCTTGTGCAGGCTTTATAAGCCATTAAACAAGCAATAAAGGAAGCTCCTGTGTTAAGCACCCCTGATTTTTCCAAACCTTTACAAATTTTTTCATTTGCTTCTTTCCACACAATTGCAGCTGTGTTGTTGTAATAGAATGCAGAAGGTTTCAAACAACCTATAGCCTTTTTCAACAAATCTTTACAAGCTGTAGAACTTAAGTATGATATAAATGAAAAACAGGCATATGCACTGGTAAAAGCAGTAAAATATTTTAGGCCTTATTTGATGGGAGCTACTATAATCGCATATGTTCCTAGTGCTGATGTTAAGGACATTTTCACATAGCAGGAAGTGTCATGAAGAAGGTGTAGGTGGATCAATAGGATCCAGGAATTCAATATTGAGGTCCAGATTACTAAATTGGTGAGAGGACAAGGATTAGCCAAGATCATGGTCCAAAGTAATCTGGAAGAAAATCAGATAAATTTGCTAGAAGGGGAAAATAGATCACACATATATGTGATATGGAGCATTCTAAATGGTATAAATATGTGATATATTATTTGCAAAGAATGAAATGTCCTAAAAATTTGAGTGAAAGTGAGAAAAGGACATTGAAGTTACATGCTATCAAGTATGTTATTGTAGATGGAAAGCTCTGGTGGAGAAATGGAGAAGGTGTCATGCTGAAGTGTGTTGACCATGATCAAGCAAAAGAAATTCTGAGTGAGATGCACGGTGGGGTTTGTGGAGGACATTATATGGATAAAACAACTACACATAAGATAGTGAGGGTTGGATTTTGGTGGCCTATAGTTTTTAAGGATGCACACCAACTAATGAAGACATGTGATGCTTGTCAACGTTTCTCTGGTAAGTTAAAGTTTTCTGGTAAATTGCCTCTAAAACTAGTTATTGTACAAGCTCCATTCCAGCAATGGGGTATTGATTTTGTAGGAGAGATAGCATGTAAATCTAGTGGAGGCCACTGATGGATATTGGTGGCTACTGATTATTTCACCAAGTGGGTGGAAGCAATTCCAATAAAGAAAGCCACTAGTAAAGTGGTAATTGACTTCCTGATGAGCAACATATTGACTAGATTTGGATGCCAGAAAGGATTGTGTTAGACAATGCAATGTGTTTTAGATATGAGGAATACATAGAATTTTATGAGAAGCATGGCATCCAAATTTCTTATTCATCACCATACCACCCACAGAGAAATGGACAAGCAAAATCAAGGAATAAAAGCTTGATGAAGATTATTAAAAGAATCTTGGATCAAAATAAAAAGGCTCAAGATTCTAAGTAGAGATTAGTAGTCTAGGAAGATAGGGTAATTGTGAAGAAGGAAATATGTTGTGCCCCATTTGACTTGGTTTATGGGATAAATGCCAGTTTGCCCCAAAATAACTTAATGGAAATGTATAAGTTTGTCCAGATGTATGATAATGAAATTGATGATGAGATGCAATTGAGAGTGGAAGCTCTTATAGAATCAGATGAAACCAGTAGAGAGACTCAAAAGAGAAATGCAAAGTTGCAGTTGCAAGTAAAGAATTTGTATGACAAGAGGGCAACTACGAGGAGTTTCAAAGATGGAGATTTGGTTTTAATGTGGAATGCAAGACTGGAAGATAAAGAGAAACATGTTAAATTTGATGCAATCTAGTTGGGTCCATTTTTTATTAATGGTCAGTGGGGTGAAAATTCTTACTTCCTCCAAGATGTGATAGGGGATATTCTTGAACTATCAGTTCATGGACAGTTCTTGAAATTATACTTCACTTGAAATTTTCTTTTCTATGAACAATAGTTTAGATTTGTATATTTTGTACATAGCTTGGGTTTTTTTGTTTGAAAAATCCCTTTTTTGGTTGTCTCTGCATCTTGGTCTACTCCACCTGAGATTCTAAATTCTCAATTCATTCCAGTGGAATAAACATCCCCAACTAGAGCCACTGATGGAACTTCAAATTTTTGCTCCTTGTGTTCCATTCCTGCATCTGCCTCATGTTACTGGCCTCTCATGGTGTCAAAAAAATTTCCTTGGGTTGAGGTTTAACTTTATTTTCATGTAAAACCCTTGTGTTTATTTTATGCCTTGGTTGGGATCTATTTCACTATTACTTTTTGAGGGGTTTTAAAATGACTTATGTTCTATTGTTTCATCTAGGCTTGGTCCCTTTGGTCTTAATTTTTATTTCCTCTGCTGGGTTTTATTTTCCTAAGTCCTAGTTGGCCCTGCGTTTCACAGTTTTAAAACAACTTGTGTCATTGTTTACCATCCGCCTAGTGATGTCCCCTTGTCCACTTAATAAACGTTTTTTTTGCAGAGGGATCAAATTCGCCCTACCGTTGATCAATTGCCTTCAGATATCAACGGTTGCCTGCCATCGCATGATCAGGAATTGCAAGATCTTTATTGATCGTGATATCATGGGCGGGCACCATGTGTCTTTTGGAAAACAACACAATGATTTCAAAAATCTCAACAGTGCACTCTCAAACACCCTTATAGAAATAAGGCTCAATGGATCACTTACAACTTATATGCTTCCTTATGGACCTAAACCCTAGGAGTACTTTTGATAGACTCATAAAAACTTGTCTTGAACATTTACAAAGCCCCAACCCTCTGTCTTAAGCAAAACTCTCTTTTTGCACCTTGACTAGGCTTCTAGCCCAACTAGGCCTCCAGCGGCGAATTCTTGAATTTCCACTCAATGTTCCCAAAGGACCCTCCAAACTAATGATTGAACTAGATGTGGTTTGTGATGATACATAACATATTAGATTCTTGATGGCACTTTTTTTGGAGCACACCAATCAAAATCTGTTGTTTCCTCCAATTTAGGGCCTAATTAGCCCTCTTTTTCAAAGCAACCCCTCTCTAAACTCAACCCATGACTATGAAACTTTCAGAAGTCGCTTAAAATATTCCCAAACCAAGGATTTTCAAGCTTTTAATCTTCTATGACACCCTTAATATGCTCAAACACAAAACCCTCCATAAATTGCCTTAAAACTAGGGCTTTTTAGTTACCCACCTCCCAAACACTTTCAGAGCCCTCTCTTTGACTTTTCACCATTAGATCAACATAATACATCAATCCAAACTCAAAAAATTTCCCCTTATTAAGGCATATCTCCTGCTGCTATACCTTAGCCCCCATTTTCATGCACTTTTCCCTTTGACAACTCGGTGTACACCTTGATATTCTTCCTTCCCGCACATTAGTTTGTTAGGTTTATATTATACATGTTATAATTGATCCATTTCAAAGGTTACAACATCATTCTACCTTGAAATGGATCAATCATCCATAAAAACCCTCAAAATCAATGAAAATCTGCACTTTCTTGAGGACAGTCAATTATAAAATACAAAGAATTGATTGCTGTTGCTTATCAAAGCATAAAAAGGCCTTAAAACATGTAAATACAGGTTCCTAAAGCATCAAACCAGACATATCTTCAATGGAAATCAAGTTTTCATTAAATGAACACAAGAAAAATGCAAGAAATTGCTATTTTTTTGCTTTTTCCTGTAGCAGTCCGTACAAAATCCGTACCAGCAACCCAACCTCCATAAAAATGACTTCTATGGCCTTGAATAAGCTTTCCAAAACTTCTCAAACCGTTTTGGATTGATTATTTTACATTAGAGTGATTAAAACATCAAAAAACTACTTTCCCGCCCAATGTTGGATTTTGAAAATTTGAATTCTCCAACTTGAAATTTATTGAACCCCAATCAAATATAAAGCTTCTAAACTATTACATGGAATTATTCAACCTTATTTGACTGAATTAAAAGATAAAAGCACCTATCTAGTCTCTTAGGACACCATTGGTCTATTTGTAATGCATTTTAGTCCTATGGTCCTTATCAGGACCCTTAGGACTTTTGACTCCTTTAACATTTTTATCCAATTCAAAAGCCATTATAGGCTTTAGGATGTTATAATTGATGCTCTGAGATACTTGACAAGTCTTCATGACCCCTGCATCCTCCTGACTCTTGAAATGTTTCTTGAAGTGCTTGGGTGCTCCTGCACCATTCTCCCCAAGAAAGAAAGAGTTCTTGCCCCAAGAAGTATCCAACTTGCTGCTGCCATAATACTCCTTGTTCTTGTATGTTTGCACCTTCTGATTACCAAGCATGAAATCTCCCAAAGTTACCTTCTTCCTTTTCTTCCAACCTACATTCATGTCACTCAACATGTTAGTGTCAAAAATCTGTTTTGTTTGTCCTTTTTGCTGCTTGAACTCAGTCTGATTTTGTGCCCTGTTTCTGCCTCTATGCCACTGATTTCCTTGTGAAGAAACACCACCCCTATTACCCTCAACAATAGGGCATTCAATACTTCCAATCTTAATACTGTCCAAGTCCCAAAGATTCTGATTTTTAAGACTGTATGCTTCATATCTCTGCTGCAACCTATCATTTCTCTTCCAACCAATATCTTCCCCTATCTTACCCTGCACTTTCACCTACAAATTCTTCTCAAAACATATCACAAAACTCTCATTAGACTGCTCCAAAGGAAAAGGAACCAATTTATATCTACTAGCATCTTTATGCACCAAATATGTGTTGTGAAAACCATCATGCATTGTCCTCCTAGCATACTGCCATGGTCTCCCTAAGATGATATGACCACAAGTCATTGGAATGACATCACAAAGAACCTTGTCATGATATGATCCAATTGAGAAATCTACAAAAGCCCTCTTACCAATCTCTACATGATGTCCTTGAGTTACCCAGGTGGCCTTGTAGGGAGTAGGATAATCAAATGATTCAATCCCTAGCTTGGTTATCATATCAAGTGAAACTAAATTGCTATGTGACCCTGAATCTACGAGCAATCTGCAGATCTTACCATGACTCAAACAATTTGTCTTGAAAATAGTTACCTTTGGTTCTTGATGAAGTCTTTCTCCTTGATTGACCATAAGAAACTCACCATCAGTCACAGGGTCTGCCATGAATGTTTTTGATTCTTCCTTTTTGTCATCTTCTTCTTGTACCAAGTTAGCTCTCCTATCTCTGCCCCTATCAGCTTGTTACCATTTAGGACACTTGAAGGAAGGATGCCCTGGTTCATTGCAATTGAAACACCTACCTGTGAATGGTTCTCTACCTTGTCCAAATCTGCCTCCTCCTCTAGGAGTGTAGCCACCTCTTTGATCAGAAAATACCTCTTTACCTTTGTCATTGTTTCTCTTATCATTGTTGCCTTGTCCTTGTTCTCTATTACCTCTGCCCCTGTTTGAACTACCTCCTCTTCCACCATTTCTTGATCTTTCTTGCTTCCTCTTCACCTTTTCTTCTGCTCTAATGGCCAACTGAAAACATTCTCCTAATGTCCTTGGCAATTGCAAACCAATCTCATCTTGTAGATTATACCTCAAGCCATTGATATACCTAGCTACTTTCTCATCTTCTTCCTCATAACCTCCTCTAATACCAAGCTTGTGAAATTTCTCAGTATAGGACATCACATCCATGTCCTTTTGCCTTAAATTTTGCCTCATCCTCTTCACATGAATTGTGTAATCAGATGGTAGGAATTGTTCCTTGACCAAACTCTTCATCCTTGCCCATGTAGAAACTTTTTCCAATCCCCTAGCCATCCTATCATTCTGAAAACTAGTCCACCATGTCAGTGTTGCCTCTCAACTTAGTTTTGGAAAACTTAACCTTCCTCTCTTCATCCATCTCTTCAAACTCAAAATAGTTCTCTAAGGCATCAAGCCATCCTAACACCTCCTCACTATCCATCTTCCCTTGATAGATAGGAAAATCTATGTGACTCTTTCCTCCATGACCTTGTACTGCCTTCAACAATCTCAGTAACCTCCTTTCCTCAGGGTCTTCTATCTCACTTGCAGGTTGCTCTTGATTTACCCTCACATGCTCTTCATCTTCATCATTATCCTCTTGATTTTCTTGTTCTTCTCTTCTATTTCTCTCAAGGTTGTTTATCCTTGCTTGCATAGTATCTCTCTCCCTTCTCCATTGCCTTTCTTCCCTTGCTCTGGCCTGCTCTCTTGCTGCTTCTTGTTCTCTTCTTTCCCTTCTTTCCCTTTCCAAGATTTCCTTTAACTCCTCTAACTCTCTTGCCAATTGATTTTTAGGTGCCATTTCTGATTCTTCAATCCCTAAAGGACCTACTCACTGCTCTGATACCACTCTGATGCAGAGGGTATGGGAACTTTTGGAAAACAACACAATGATTTCAAAAATCTCAACAGTGCACTCTCAAACACCCTTATAGAAATAAGGCTCAATGGCTCACTTACAACTTATATGCTTCCTTATGGACCTAAACCCTAGGAGTAATTTTGATAGACTCATACAAACTTGTCTTGAATGTTTACAAAGCCCCAACCCTTTGTCTTAAGCAAAACTCTCTTTTTGCACCTTGACTAGGCTTCTAGCCCAACTAGGCCTCCAACGGTGAATTCTTGAACTTCCACTCAATGTTCCCAAAGGACCCTCCAAACTAATGATTGAACCAGATGTGGCTTGTGATGATACATAGCATACTAGATTCTTTATGGCACTTGTTTTGGAGCACACCAATCAAAATCTGTTATTTCCTCCAATTTAGGGCCTAATTAGCCCTCTTTTTGAAAGCAACCCCTCTCTAAACTCAACCCATGACTATGAAACTTTCAACAGTCCCTTAAAATGTTCCCAAACCAAGGATTTTCAAGCTTTTAGTCTTCTATGACACCCTTAATATGCTCAAACACAAAACCCTCCATAAATTGCCTTAAAACTAGGGTTTTTTAGTTACCCACCTCCCAAACACTTCTAGATCCCTCTCTTTGAATTTTCACCATTAGATCAACATAATACATCAATCCAAACTCAAAAAATTTCCCCTTATTAAGGCAGATCTCCTACTGCTATACCTTAGCCCCCATTTTCATGCACTTTTCCCTTTGACAACTCGGTGTACACCTTGATATTCTTCCTTCCTGCACATTAGTTTGTTAGTTTTGTATTATAAATGTTATAATTGATCCATTTAAAAGGTCACAACATCATTCTACCTTGAAATGGATCAATCATCCATAAAAACCCTCAAAATCAATGAAAATCTGCACTTTCTTGAGGACAGTCAGTTATAAAATACAAAGAATTGATTGTTGTTGCTTATCAGAGCATAAAAAGGCCTTAAAAAATGTAAATAAAGGTTCCTAAATCATCCAACCAGACATATCTTCAATGGCAATCAAGTTTTCATCAAATGAACACAAGAAAAATGCAAGAAATTGCTATTTTTTTCTTTTTCCTGTAGCAGTCCGTACAAAATCCGTACCAACAACCCAACCTCCATAAAAATGAATTATATGGCCTTGAATAACCTTTCTTCAACTTCTCAAACCATTTTGGATTGATTAGTTTACATTAAAGTGATTAAAACATCAAAAAACTACTTTCCCGCCCAATGTTGGATTTTGAAAATTTGAATTCTCCAACTTGAAATTTATTGAACCCCTATCAAATATAAAGCTTCTAAACTATTAAATGGCATTATTCAACCTTATTTGACTGAATTAAAACATAAAAACACCTATCTAGTCTCTTAGGACACCATTGGTCTATTTGTAATGCATTTTAGTCCTATGGTCCTTATCAGGACCCTTAGGACTTTTGACTCCTTTAACATTTTTATCCAATTAAAAAGCCATTATAGGCTTTAGGATGTTATAATTGATGCTCTGAGATGCTTGAAAAGTCTTCATGACCCCTACATCCTCCTGGCTCTTGAAATGTTTCTTGAAGTGCTTGGGTGCTCCTGCACCATCTTAATAAATGTTTTATTTTGCAGAGGGATCAAATTCGCCCTACCGTTGATCAATTGCCTTTAGATATCAACGGTTTCTTACCATCGCATGATCATGAATTGCAGGATCTTTATTGATCATGATATCATGGGTAGGCACCATGTGTCTTTTTTTTTGGTGTGGCCGAAGGAGATAAGTTTGCATGACCGTCGATCAATTATTGTTAGATGTCAATGATTTCCCGCCATCGCATGATCAAAAGTTACAAGGTTCTTACTGATCATGATATCACAGGTGATTGCCACATGTCTCATTTGATGAACCCAAAAGAATAAAGGAAATATTGTCTGGCCTTAATACATTAAATGACGGGTTACTAAAGTGTTCTTGAGATGCACATGTTTTGAATCAACATATATGTTATAATCTGGAAAAAAAAGTTGCTTGACAGTTACTGATAAGGCTAGCAACTATGTTGAAGGAATGAGATCATTGATGCTCAAGATCTATGGTTGCCCGCCATCGCGTGATCCAAAGTTGTCAGATCTTTACTAGATGCGATATCATGGGAAACCGCTACGTGGACTTCCTTGGTAGCGTATGGTATGGTGGACCCCTTATTTACATGTTGGCGATTGTGTTAGCTTGTTTTGAAGGTGGTCGTTCGATTATTTGATCTTACTAAAGGATCGGTGACTAGAATTTAAATCAACATCAAATATGGTTGGAGCCATTCGTGTAGCGTGTGAGTGAGCTTTAATGGCAGATGAGACACTTGTTGGCATGATTTGATCGAAATAAAATCAATGATCTTGCTTTATTTGTACCATGAAGCATCCAAGTATTTCATGAAGTAGTCTCAGAGCCAAAAGTGAAGTTGTGATTCCTAGCAGCTTGAATTTGGGACTTCTACAAACAAAGTTGTGAGTTAATTTTTGTGCCTCACAGTCATTCTGCACTTGAATTTGCGAAAAGATTTGTTGTGCTGGTCATTGAGATTGTTGATAAACATGTTAGGGATATAGTTTAATTATAGTTGTGAGAAATTGTAGTGTTTTGTTCTATAATTTCCTATCTCTGGTTAGTCCTAGCTATTTGAATTGTAATGTTGTAAAGAGGCCCTAGTTTTTCTAAGATGACACCACCCAAGAAACATTCTGGCCAAATTGACTATTTAAAAAGAAACCTGTACGATGATTTCCTGGATTAATTTCCCTTGTCAACAAATGATAGAAAGAAGGGATTGGTTATGATGGGAGGAAAAATCCTAGGGGAAGGGTTAGTATACAATTTCTCCAACATAGCCAATGCTAGGGTTCCTATTATAGGCTTGGAAATGTTCAGATTGTGGTAGGGATAGAGGAATTTTCCTCACCCCTTTTCAAATGGCTGGATGTATGACATGGGGAAGTTGGTGGTTGCAAGATATAAACCTATCACATGTTTAATCAGAGATAATGATGGAGGTGTTCTACTGAGTATTAATAGAGATGAAGTCCAACAGGTTTTTGACTTGACTAAACAGAGTGAATATTTGGTTCCTATTGATCTTTAAGAAATGAAGCAAGAATATGCAAATTTGAAGAATTTTTTCAGAGCTAAGTTGCTTCCACCTCATCTGGCTAGGGCAAGGGGTTCAAGATTTCATATGAGCCCCCAGTGACCAAGAACCTTTCAGATTTTTTTTTTTTGAAAATCATTTCTTGGCCACTTTCTATTCATTGTGTTAGATTTTGGGTTTCAGTCCTAGTGTAGTGATTCCTATTGCATACATGTTCATGAGAGTTCAAATACAACACCCTAAATTCTCTATTAAATATGACTTTGCTTTTTTCTTGGCTAAGGGGATACATGAAGGGTTGTCAAAGTTGCAGAAAAATGATACCGACACTCAATTCTTCTGGTATTCTATGTTGATGCATATGTTCTTATTCAAGAATGCTGAATTTTTCTCTGAAAGGATGGAATTAAGGTAATAGAATGATGGAGAAATATTTCCAGTACAATTATGGGCTACAAATTTATCCTACAATAAGGAAAGCATCAGTTATGTGCAATTTGATAATTTATTTGATTCTAGATTGAGGGCTAGACTAATGGTGAATGTATCCAGGATCCCTAAGGAATTGCATGATTTCCTTAGGCCAAAGGGGAGGAAGCCAGAATTGAAAGTCTTCCATAACTGGGGTGACATTATCCCATACCGAGTCAGCACTGTTTTGAGGGTATATGGTTTTCAAGAAACCCCCCATATACTACCATACGCTGTGCCACCAAGAGTGGGGTTTGCAGAAGTTATGTGGGAAATAGGTTGTATCCATGAGGACAACCTCACTGGAAGGGGTAAGGGAACATTTTTCTTTGATTATACAGTGGTGTCTAAATTTTCCTTTTCAAAAGGAGGTTGGGTGCATTTTGATAAATTCTTTGATGATTACCATTTGTGGTGTGGTCCAAAGTGGCAACATGATCTTGAGGGTATCTTTTCCCTTTTTAGACAAAGAATAAAATTTAGAAAGTTTGTGCATGAATTCAACTTTCCTGAGGATCTAATTAGAAATGAGTTCGACCTAAATAAACAAGAGTTGAACAAAGAAAAATGGATAGCTTATAATAAGCTATTAGATATTGTGCACAAAATGGATCCAAAATATGATCCATTGTTGGAGTTCAGTTCCCACCATAAAAAAAATTATTTTCTTATGGAGAACTTCAAAGAAATTAAGGGCACCTTGAAAACCAAGAAGATAAATTTAGAATTGAGTCTGGGTGTATAGAAACAAGGTGCCAGGCGAATTGAAATAAGGCCACCATACCAGCCTACTGAAAGGTGGCCCATTTACAGGAGGAAAAAGGATAGCTATAGTGATGAAGAAGAAGTTGACAGAAAAGGAAAGAAAATAATGAAGGTGCCTTCAAAACTAGGTCCAAAATTCAAAGTGCCTGGGGAAATAAAAATCATTGATTTAGAATCATCACTAGAAGACAATCCCTCATCACCACCATCTGAGCCAAGCCCTAAAAGACAAAGGATCGATCAACCACAGGAGGATCTGATGGATGAAGTTATTGTTATTGATTAGGACATGCAGGATGGTATGCCTTCCCCTCCTAGGCTAGTTGAATTGGTATTATCTGATTTAGATATGAAAGGAAAAAGTGTACAAGATGCAAGAATGGAAGCATGCAAGGATTTTCTAGATGACAATACATTTGTAAAAACTCCTGTATTCTTGCAATTAGTATGGGGGATGAAATTTGATGAGTATCAAGATAAATGTAAGACGAGAAGGGAACTAAGACCTGACAGGTCAAACCAGGAGAATTATAAGGAAGTAAAAGCAAATTAATGGAAGAATTCAAGAAAATCACTCCTAAAGAAGGAAGACAACTAGTGAGTCAGGCTGGTGTATTGATTCTACCTAAATGGTATATTATAGATGCTGTAGAATTTAATGCTATTTTGAAGTCCAAGAATCCCTTGCAAGACTCTGAAGAAGTCAAGGCAACACTTCAAGACTCTGCTTTCAGTGAAGAGTATGAAACCTTGGCAATTTGAGAATTGGCCCCACAAGGGAGAAAACCAAATGTTACAGATATTAATCCAAATTTCAGAGGAGGATTAATAATAAAAAGAGCTTCAGAGACCTCAACCACCGAGGGTACTAATTTGACTATGAATGTGGCCAAATTGGCCCAAAAGACTGCTAAAAGGGAGGAGGCTGAAAAGAAGAGCCTAATGGAGAAGTATAACCTTCCGATTGAGGAATACATCAAGATGCAACAATAGAATGTTGAGTTGCAGATTGAGGTGGAAAGGTTTATGTAAAAATAGATTGGGGAGACATCAAGTGCTCTGGGAACTAGTACATTACCTTCCACAGTAGGTTTAGTGCCTATTGCTTCTCCAGTTATTTCCACACTAGGGTCTCTTGGTCAGAATGCTGCCCTCACCCCTTCTTTAGAGGAAATTGATGAAGAAACAAAGGGCTCTGTTGAACCTACAAACAAGTAGCTCTTACAAAGAATTGATGAATTACAGACATCATTAAAGTTAAGTGAGGAGGGATCTCTTTCAAAGCACAAGGAGATTGTTACTGCTGTCTTGAGGCATTTAAATGAAAACGTTGATAATAAATTTCTATCTATACATTCTTTATATTCTTTGTTGTTAGAAGCAATAAAGAATATTGATAGGGATTAGGAGGTAGTGATACCATTGATTGAAAATTGGATCCCTAGTGCTAGTGATTTGAATGTCATGTATAAGGCCTCAAGGTTTGATACAAATAATAGGCCCCAATCATTACAGCTTACTCAAGTATTAGTGAAGTCATTGCAGGGTTTTCATAACCTACCAGATGATTTTAGTAGGAAGATTAGGGAGTTGGTGAAGAATTCAATGATTAGGGTAACACATTGTTACCTAGTATAATTGATGAGTAGGGGAAAATCAGGTCACTCCAACAATGACAAGATCAAACAAGTAAGGTCATCAATGATCAAATTAAATTAATTTGTGATGACTTAGATTATGATTTTTTGGTGAGTTGTATGGATAAGATTATTAGTACCAGCTCATTTTTAGAATCTTTTGAAAGAGATGCAAATCAAGTAGCGCTAAAGTACACACCTTATAGCACCAAGGTGAATGAGGTAATTAATTTTGACTGGCCGAATGATGAAGAATACCATAAATGGGTAACTAAATATTTGACTAAGTAAGAATAAAAGAATGGACTACTAACGGGTGGTATATCAAATGTTGTAGTTACAACGGTTTCTGGTTTTTCTTTAATGGCTTTCTCGGCAAAGGTTTCTTGTGGTTTTTGTTGTTGCATCAACTTTTCTTAGCTAACATGATGAATAAGAATATTCTCCAGGGTGATGGCTATTGTAACAATTTTTGGAATATCACTAGGTGTGCTAATTGGCTAGTGACATGTGTACTTTATGGCCCGATGCTTGTTTCCTCCTTCATTTTCTATAAGAAGGATTTCAAGGCCAGAAGTATGGGTTAGCAAGTTAGATAATTTTGGTCGAGTCTTGGTGAAGTTGCAGAGCGAATTGTAAAGTTCGATGTTTTTAGAGAAAAATGCAATTTAGGTTTTGAGTCATTTTGTAACAGGTTTTGAGTTCATGGGGATTTAATGTTGTATAACAGTACTAGCATTTGAGTTGAAATGATAAATTCAAACTCATGTCTCTCCACTGTACATGCATATCTTAACTTTGAATAAAATAACTAAGGGTTGTTTCATTCATCTCACTATTGTGGTGTGTATGATTCTATTTTAGCTTTAATTTAAGGAATTAATTAAAATGCTTGAATGGGATTATAGGCAGATATGTTTTGTATAAGGATTTGATAAGTAGTATTGAATTAAAATACATATTGATGAGATTGTAATGCAACACCATCAAGGATTTCATATGTTATGCATTAAATCTATCATATACCTTTAGATACTTATGAATTTGACTCTTGCAATTGATATATAGCACTAATCTATGTTGTAATTACCCATATGATTCAGTATATGTTTTTCTTCACCTAGAGCTTGCTACAAATTACAAATCAATGACTATCTTATATTGTGGATTGTGTTGTAATTATCTTATGCTCTAGATAGTTGATATTACTGATGAGCAGCCAATTTAATTTAGTATTATCCTATTGTGTTGAGCTACTAAGTGAGATTATCTATTATTGTTAATGTTGTTTATGATAATGGTGCAGAGGTTGTAAACACATTAAGGGATCACCCTCCCAGGTCTTGTAGAGCCCAAAGTGTAGGAGACTTTGTTTAAGTCCTTGTTAGTTGGTCCAAGTCCTTCAAGCTGCCCTTGATTGGAATTGGAAATTCCATAGGTAGATTAAAAGTCAAACCTGGTTACATTGTAAAACATGACCAACAAGAAGAAGAGGTATATGTTGAACAGACAGATGGATTTCAACTAATTGATAAGGAAGACATTGTTTTCTGATTGAAGAAAGCTTTGCATGGACTCAAGCAAGCTCTTAGACCATGGTATGCTATATTGGACAAATACTTACTAAATCTTGAATTCAATAAAGGTACTACTGAGAACTTGTATTTTAAGTTGGATCATGATAAAGAGTTGATTACTGAAGTCTTTGTTGATGACATTATTTTTGGAGGAGATGATGATCTATGTATGAAGTTTGCTAATGAAATGAAAAGTGAATTTGAAATGAGTATGATTAGAGAGATGAATTTCTTTCTGGGATTGTAAGTCACTTAGTTAGAAAATGGGATTTTCATATCTCATTCTAATTATGTGAGAGAGTTGCTAAAGAAGTTTGGCATGGAAAACTCAAAGCTTGTTGGTACACCTATGATAACCAAATGCAATCTAACACAAAATGATGATTCTCCTAAGGAAAATAAAACAAGATATAGGTCAATGATTGGTGGATTTCTCTACTTAACTCAAACCAGATCAGACATCATGAATGCTATGTGTATGGTTGCTAGATATCAAGATTATTTGAAAGAATCTCATGTGATTGGTGTATAGAGAATTTTTAGATACTTGAAATGAACAATTGATTTTTGGCTTTGGTATCCTAAAGATGATGATTTTACTTTGAGTGCCTATGCTAATGTGTATTGGGTAGGAGATATAGATGACAGGAAAAGCATAGGTGGTGGTGCCTTTTTCCTAGGGAAGAAGCTGGTGTCTTGGTTGAGTAAAAGGAAGAATTCCATATCCCTATCTACTGCTGAGGTAGAGTACATTGCTGCTGCAAATAATTGTACTCAAGTGTTGTGGATGAAACAAATGCTAAAAGATATTAGAGTAGTATATGATGAGCCAATTGACATATACTATGACAACTCTAGTGCCATAAACATATCAAAGAATTTGGCGCTACACTCTAAGACGAAGTATATATCAATCAAGTTTCACTTCTTGAAGGAGAAAGTGAGTGAGAAAGAAGTCAGATTGGAGTATGTGCCTACCAAAGAAATTGTAGACATTTTCACCAAGCCATTTCGAAAGGATACTTTTGAGTATCTTAGAGGGATGCTAGGGGTAATTATCCCTCCTGATATAAACTAGAGATGTATTTATTTGCATCAATCCATGCATTTCATGATCATATTTTGATTTAGATTGATGTTTCCATGGCTACTACTTAGGGGGAGTAGTCAGATGTGCAGATATGTGGTTCAGAGCTTGTATGTGGAAAAATAATGCTTATCTTTTCCATTGATTCCAAAGGGGGAGAAGAGTCATGTGAAAAACTATGAATTATTTGGGGAGAAGAGTCTTGTGGAGAAGATCATGTGGAAGAGTTAAGGAGAAGAGTCAGAACCTAAAGGAGGAGTAAGCGTAGTTGTATTGATGGTATTTTTCACATCATGTGTTTCCATCAATGCCAAAGGGGGAGATTGTTGGATGTTGTTGTTGTGTTGCTAATATGTGGTTGTTATTGATGTCAACACTATTAGCATTGATGTATTGAAGGTTGTATATGTTGAGGATATTGAGAAAATTATAAAAGAAAGATTTGCAGGTTGATATTGGAATAGTGAAGCTCATAAAGGTGTCTTGCTTAGTACATTGATGATCAATCATTATGGATTAATTTTTTTATTTATGAGTGTATCTAGTTTATCCACTGGAAGTTTCAAAGGTCCGTGAGAAGATTTGATCATGTCATGACTAGTTGTGTCCTGAAAGTTTTTCTGTGACTTTAGTTAGTGTTCCTGATTGAAGTTGATGTGATTCTAGTAATTTTAGTTGTTGTAGATGCTTCTTTGTTGATTCTTGATGCTTGTGGATATTTCTAGATCATGCTCTATCTTTGTTTCATGTGACCCGTGTTGATCGATGTGCTTGTGGCCAATGATTTTTTTCTTGTGTGTCCTGGTTTTTATGTTCTTGGCTGACATGATGATTTTAACTTGTTGTGGATCATTGGAGATTAAAATTTGAATGTTTGGCGTGATTGAGGATGTTGTTTTGGGCCACAATATAATATTGTCCGATGGTGTTTGATTCACATTAAAAATTTACTTGTAAATTTGGGATGACATTGTGTTTATGTTTCGTATTTCACATTTTATTTTGGTCAATGATGTTGTTGATGCTATTCCATGTTGTGGATGTATAAGAATGGTTGTTTGTGTGAAGTTAAGTGTGTGTGGGAAGAGGAAGAGAAAGTGTGCAAATAGTGATCTAATCATTTGATTGTAAAGCAGAGTGTGAAGAAGTTTGAGTGAAGTGTGAAGGTGTGTTTTTGTCATTAACTATAAATGTAATCAGACTTTTGTAGAAGCTATTTTCTTAGTTCATACCTTGTGGATCTAATCCGGATTTATGTAAGACAGTGTGTTTTCTTTGGGTAGTGAGCCCTCTTGTATTTGAGCAGTGAGCTCTAGGCAGTGTGCTTGAATGCATGTGCATTCCCATTATTCTTCTTTATACTTTTAACAGGGTATAATATTGTGGATTGACATCCACCATGGTTTTTTCCCCTAACAAGGTTTCCACGTAAAAAAATATTGGTGTTCTCTATGTTTCTGATGTGTTGGTTGTTTGTGGTTTATTGTTCATTCATCAGATCTAAGATTAAAGTTAAGTTTGAAAAGTTTAAATATTATGTGACAACTGATTCAACCCCCCTCTTAGTTGTCTATCCTAATTTTTCCAACAGGAATGGATACCCCTTAGTCCTTTTCTCTACATTGAAGAGGTTATAGCTTATTTTCAAGTTGACATAAAAAGTATCCAACAAATATATATATATTATTTGTATTTAATTTTGTATTTATTTTGAGGAATGTATTTCGATAAATTGACATCTAATAAATGGAATATTTTTGTATAGAGTTGGGTCCCTTGTTATATGTTACTTACCTATCAATTAAAAACATTTATCCCATCCATGCATTTATTACACCAATTACATGCACATACTTCTATATACCAATTATCCACATTGATTTGATCCTCTTTATGTTTAGGTTCACTTTTTGTGATCACAAGATCAAGGTCACAAATCTAACCCTTTAAAATTTAAAAATAAAATTAGGGCCAACTAAACACAAATTTGCATAATATGTTGTTATGTACTTTTATTTAAATGCATTCAATGTTTTCATTTACTCATCCAGGGTAGGTGCAAAAAGATGGGGGCCCAAAAGGTGGGCTTAAGTAGCCACTTTTTTTTTCTAAAATCAGAAAATACTGACCTTGGACATGAAATTGAGGATTGTTACACTCAAAATTTTGAGATACAACAAAAACAAGGATCATAGTACTCCGAGTCTACTTTCTAAACTACTAATTTATTTTAAAAATGGTTGAGATTAAGGGGTTTAAAGGAGGGATGCACAAAAAATGGTGTTGTTTTTGTTAGAAAAACATAAAATAGCAACTTTTGTGCATACCTAGCATGGTGAACCTTTTTTTAGCATTTTAAAAATTGCTTTAGTGAGAAATTAGCTAATAGTGTGTAGTTGATGCATGATTTTTCTGATAATTTTTAAATGAATATTTGATTTTTTACTAATTTTCAAAGTGGACACTTCCTAAAAAATAGAATTTTGGCCATTCTACCCCTACAAAATTTTGAAACTAATTGATTTTTAATTTTTAATTTGTAGAATGGACTCTAGTTTCTAAAAATGTAATTTATTTGAAATTTTGAAGAATGGTTAATTTATAATGAAAAAAACACCAAATACTACTTTTTTCGAAAAAAGAGACATACAAACAAAATAAATTATTGATGAAAGGTTTAACATTATCAAAAAGTGAAAACAAGTACATCATTGGATAGCTAAGAGAGGGCCTAACATTACTTAGGTGTTCGATTTGTTCAACATTGAAAGATGTGCAATCCTGATGGTGAGCACAAACTTGATTATGTGAAATATTCTAGAATTTGTAAAAGCATGTCTTTGGTCACTGGGAAGGCCCTCCAAGCCTTGGGTTGGTATTCCAAGGTAAATACCAAGCTAAGGCTTGGGTATTCCCAAATCAAGATATAATTCGAGCACATTATAATGCGCTCACATTATATCTTAGTTTTGACATGGTTTTTTGTGTTTGTACGAGACATGTCTAGTAGGACATATAACATAAGCACAGTATAACATGCTCACATTATGTCTTGATCTATGCTAAATGCTACTCTATTGAATGTATGTTTATATATTTTTATGTTTCTATGTACATGTATGCTTGTATGTCATGTATATATGTTTGTATGCATGCTTATATGTATGTATGTATGCCTATATGTATGCCTATATGTATGTAAGATTGTATCTAAATATGTACATGTTTTCTTATATGTATGTAGGATTGTATGTACATATGTATTATGCTTTTATGTATGTAAGTATGTATGTATTTATGTTTGTCTTTAGAGGGAGGGAGAATTTTAAGAGTGAGGGATCAATCCGTCCGAAAAAATCAGATCTCAATCCGGTCGAAATCAAAAGACTTTAAAATCTCAAAGTCCGTCGAAAAATCATCCGGGTATCAAAGGCGAAATCGTCAAAAATCCGCGTCAAAATTCAATCCGTTCATCCAGAAATCAAACAATCCGTCTCAATCGCTTTCAAAAAGTCGAAAAACTCAAAAAGGAAAAAGAGAGGAAATCGGAAAAAGGAAATAATCAGCAATCGAACAAAAAAATAAAGAAATAATCTCGAAACAAAAAATCGTCGAAATGTAATTAAGCAAAGTACAAGAAAAGTCGTCAAGATAAATCGCATCCGAAAAAAGATCCACAAAAATTAATATAAATCGAAATTAAAAGTCTCCGAAAGAGATCCGTCGAAGAATCGGAATTAATAATTAAAATGTCGATTAAAATGTCAGGATAAAGATCAAGATCGTAAAAATGTCCGATTAAAATAAATCATATAAGTCTAAAGGGTTTAGGGTTAAATGGTATAGGTTTGAGGGTTTAGGGTTGAGGGTAGATCATTTAGGGTATAGGTTTGAGGGTATATGGTTGAAGGATTAGGTTGAGGGTTCAATGTAAAGGGTATAGGGTATAGGGGTTGAGGGTTTAGGGTGTAGGGGTTAAGGGTTGATGGTTTAATGTATATGGTAGAGGGTAGAGTTTAAGGGTTTAGGGTTTAGGGTTAAGGGTTGAGGGTTTAAGGTTGACGGTATAGGATTGAGGGTATAGGGTTGAGGGTCCAATGTATAGGGTAGAGGGTATAGGGGTAGAGGGTAGAGGGTAGAGGGTAGAGGGTAGAGGGTTTAATGGTTAAGAGATTAAGGGTTGAGGGTTTAGGGATTATGTTAGATAGTTTTCTTGGGTTTAAGGGTTGAGGGTAGAGGGTATTGCGTTGAGGGTAGAGGGTTTAAGGGCTGAGGGTTGAGGGTTTAGGGTTTAGGGTTGAGTGTTTAAGGGTTTAAGGCTTGAGGGTTTATGGTTGATGGATTAAGGTAGAGAGGGAGGGATGGATGGATGGAGATATGGAAAAAGAGGTGAGAGAGAGAGAGAAGGAGATAATAGGAGGGAGAGACAAATATATATGAGGTTTAAGGATCTAATTAATAGGGTATAGGGTTGAGAATTGAGGGTATTGGCCTGTTGAGGACCTATAGGGTTGTTGGTTTAAGGCATTGGGTTGAGGGTACATATGGTTGAAGGATAAGGGTTGAGGGTTAAATGTATAGGGTAGAGGGTATTGGGGTTGAGGGTGTAGGGTTTTAGGGTTGAGGATTGATGGATTAAGGGTTGAGGGTTGAGGATTTAATGTATAGGGTAGAGGGTAGAGGGTAGAGGATAGAGGGTAGAGGGTAGAGGGTTTAAGGTTTTATGGTTAAAGGGTTGAGGTTTGAGGGTTTGAGGTTGATGGTAAAGGATTGAGGGTATAGGGTTGGGGGATTAGGGTTGAGGGTCCAAGGGTAGAGGGTACATGGGTTTATGGATTAGGGTTTAAGGGTTGAGGGTTGAGGGTTGAGGGATTAAGGGTTGACAGTTGACAGATTTGGGTAGAGAGTTTACTTGGGTTTAAGGGTTTATGGATTAGGATTGAGGGATTAGGGTTGAGGGTAAAGGACATTGGGTTAAAGCTAGAGGGTAGAGGGTTTAAGGTTTTAGGGTTTAAGGGTTGATGGTTTAGGGTTTAGTGTTGAGTGTTCAATGGTTTAAGGGTTGAGGGTATATGGTTGAGGGATTAAGATAGAGAGGGAGGGATGGAGGGAGGGAGAGGTGGAGGGATAAGTGAGATAGAGAGGAGAGAAGAGGAGGGAGGGACAAAGATATATGAGGGTTGAGGATCCAATGTATAGGGTAGAGGGTTTATAATTGAAGGTATAGGGTTGAGGACCTATAGGGTTTATGGTTTAGGGTATTGGGTTGAAGGTATAGGGTTAAGGGATGAGGTTCGAAGGTAGAGGGTTGAAGGTTTAAGAGTTTAGGGTTTAAGGGTTTAGGATTGAGGGTTTATGGTTTAGGGTATAGGTTTTGTTGATGGGTGTTTTTGTACTTCTCAACACAAAAAATGCATAATTGTAATGCCTCTCTTTAAAGGTAAAAATATAAACTAAGTTTCAGACAATCACCCCAGGGTTTCTTAGGTGTTAGGTCATGACAATGCTTGAAATAGTTCGATTGGTTCATGTGATTTCTTGGTAATCATAGGGTGGCCTTTATGGTTTACAAATCATGGGAAGTTTTGGTCTACTAATAGAGTTTCAAAGTGTTGGAAGTGAATGAACAATGGATGTCCACTCAAAACAACAAGCTGAAACTCACCTCAATCACCAAGTTTGACATTTTTATGGTGCTTGGAATCTTACTATAAAAAGGATATTAAAAGAAATAGAAAAAGTGGAAGGGTTGAGAAAGCTATTCCAAATCTAAGCTATGAAAAACTAATAACAATGGAGGGTGCTACAGTAGACAAACTCCAATTGAACTAAGTTTTCCTTGACTAAGGGAACCTACAACTACACAAAACTAGTGCAATCTTCTAAGGTCTGTTGATTTTTAGATTGTTCATTAACCTCATGAACATACAATTGAACTTAATTACAACAATGATAAATACCCTAGAATAGCTTTGCAAAGTGATTCATCATCAAAAAATTGCAAAAATCATAAAATTGGAAGTTCCTCAAATATTTTAACAACATTCACCATTAAAGACATTCAAGAAACTAAAACTAAAACTAACATGGAGGTTGAATCATGCAAGCATAATGAAAAAACTCAAATAAAACACCCAAAATGATGCAATGCTTCCTTATATTGCTGCAAAATTCCTCTTACAACAATTTACCACCACTTACAAATGAGGAGCAAGCCCCTATTTATAGTTTTCCAAAAGTGAAATGAATTGCCATGATTTAATTACAATGAATGGCTTAGATTTGTTATAGCTTAGGGTTTCACCTACACCCAATATTTCATAATTTAATATAGACTATTTTTTCCTCTTCTCTATTTTGTCTTGTAGCATATTTTGTCTTTAGTGACCTTGGCACTATAGTAGTTTTGTGTTCTAGCCACTTTCTCTGTTGTAGCTGAAAACTGCTAAAAGCTACCCTTTTTCTAATGTGTTTGAAGCATCCTTCATCGAATATTGTTGTGGATTTGTGTCATTGAAAAGTGGATGTGCTAATCTTAATTCAGGTGAACAACTCCTTAATGATCATAATCATTTTGTGAAATGATAAAATAACTCCCCCCCGTTTCTAACTTTGGTAGACAACCTTCTGATTTCTTGGCACTAACTTCTTTGGCATAAACTAAGTACTTGGGTTTACATCCATGTATAAGCTAGTTGTTCCTGACAAGTTAGTCATCATTTGGCAGAAATGCCTCTCCCAACAACCTTTATTATTCCTGATACACCTCATAGAAAGTTGTGAGATCACCCCTTCCTACAGACTTGGATTGTGGCATGTAGGTACCTCTTTTGATCCTTTGATTTCACTTCCTTTCTTTTTTAAATCAAGATTTAAGTTAGAACTCCCCTTAGTATGATCCCATAGGCAAGCCTCTTAGTAAGAAAATTGTAAGCAAATCTCTTGATAACCTCCAAGGCCCAACACGACCCAAGAAATCAGGCCTGCTGATATCAAGTGTATTCACTTCATGAAGCCACTCACTACCTTTGCACGTTGTTCCACAAGAAGCATCCTTTTCTCTTTAATGACCCGAATCATAATCCTCTTCCTAGAAATATTTCATAGGTGGGAACCTCATGAGTAATCTCCTCTTGGCAACATCGTGCTACAATAAGCTCCTTTAGTAGTCTCCATTTTATAATTAAAGACTTGCATAAAATAATAAATTAAATTAAGCTCACATAGCTCATACAAATAAGCCATTTCTTTGTTGGAAGAATGAAGACGAATAATTATCTCTACAGTTTTGTGTTGTGATTGCAAGTCTAAGTCTGTGCTTGATCCAATATTTTGGTTTGGTATCTGAATCGGTATTCGAGTTGCACTCTTTGGTACTCTAGTTTGCATTCCTCCATAGTTGATAGTTACTATTTGAGGTTTTTGGAAATTGTTTATGGTTACTGAAGGCATGCATGTTCAAAATATTATGTGCTCTGTTTCTCATATGATGTAATGGCATTATTTTGTTGGTTTCTTTTTGCATTGAAGTCTATTACTGACTAACTTCTTGGGTTAATTGTGATACGATGAATTAATTTTTCTATGAGGATATATGTGCGACCTATCTTAGGTCTATGCTGACATGATGTAGTTTGGTGGATGTATGAATTGTGTTTTGGAAATATTTTATGAATGCTTGGAGCTGACAGTTAGTATTTTTGGTAAATATGAAATGCATCTAATTAGGTTGACCTAATTGATGCTTGCAGATGAATTGAGTATATGTATTGTACATGGTTGAAGATTAAAGTGTGTAATCAATGAGGTAGTTTTGAATGCAAAATTGAAGAAGAGAAAAAATGATGAAGTGTATTAAGTATTTCTATTGAGCATCACCAGAACGGTATTGAAACTTGTTAGGTGCATCATTTTTAGTTCATTTTGGCTGTAAATTCCAATTTTGTTTTATGAATCTTTGTGTAGGTAGTGAGCCTCCCTTGTAAGTAGTGAGCTTTTATTATTGGACAGTGAGTCCTTTCAGGGTAGTGAGCCTTTTATTTTTAGTTTGAAACTGCTTTATATTGTGAGTTAATCCTCACTGTGGTTTTTCCCTCCTTGGGTTTTCCATGTAAATATTTGGTGTTCATTGTGTTGATTTACTTTCTGTTATTTATGTTCCATGCTCATACTTAATAACTAAATAGAGTAGTTGTAGAATTGATAAGTGTTAAAGTTTTAAGTTGGAATTTTGTGACAACTTATTCACCCCCCCTCTTAGTTGTAATAGAGGTCGAGGAGTAATCATAAAAGGGTTGTTTGTTATAATTGCAATAAACTTGGACATATTTCAAAGCTTTGCAGGAGTAAGAAAGGAAATAAGTCCACTCCGATAGAGAAGAATGATCTGGTAAAGAAGGTTGACAAAGAAGAGATGAAGCGAGATATGAATAAGATATGGAAGAAGAAAGAAGAAGAAAAACCTAAAGCTATTGATGTGTCTATTCCCTCATCTGATAAGGACAATTCCTCTGGGAATTAGACCTATCATTTTCTTAGGGGGAGGATTATCAAAAAATTATAAAACCCCCTAGATAAATGACGTGTCAGATTCTGGCATGAGGGTGAAATGTGAGGAATAAAGAATCAAAGGTTTTGGAAAAAAGAACTGGAAGAAAACATGTTGTCATGATGATTTGCAAACCGAATTAGGGTTTTCTATATTAAGAAGGATGTTTTTAGCAACTTTTTGATATTTTTTGCATTTAATGCATTTTAGGGTAAATTCAATGGTGCATAAGTTGAAATTTGTGAATCTTCTTGAATAATTGAACATTTTAAGAACTTGAAAGGTTCCCTAGAGTGATCTTGAAGCGAGCTTGAAGCAATTCTGAAGGGAATTTGAAGAAATTGTCATGGGTAATCTAGAATCTTTTCTCAATTTGTAAAAGGGGAAGAAGAAAAACAAAGAAGTTTTGATTAATGAATTCAAGAAAGCATAAAAATGGATAGAGAATCGAGTGGTGTCATTCCTCTAAAGCTAAAAGGAGTTGAATTAGAAGAATTTGATCATAGAAATATGAAAGAAATGGAACTAGGGCTGAAGGAAAATGAATTACAAACATAAAAACCCTAGGTATGGATTTGTGGGGAGAATTTCCATGGTTTGCTAATAAAGATTTTATTTTGTTCTTGTTGAATTGTTTGAAGAATGACAACATTGTATTGCACAAACCCTACTTAATCATGAAGGAAGAGATCAAAATGATTACTGGCTTATGTAGTATTGGGGATATTCTTGGAAAGAAAACTATGAAGTACAAAAATGTGGAGGAACTGACTGGAATTAGTAAAGACCCTCGAGCTCTATTGATAAACAATCTCAAGGATTTGGATGTAAGGTATGTTTTGTATGGTGTTTCTTATAAAATCTATTTTAGAAATTGTGAAGGCTTGACATCGGCTATTGCTGTTTATATTGCACATATGATGGTTAAGGAGGACATGAAATTTTATTTGTGTCATTTATTGATTGAGAATTTATTTGAATATGTCTGAATGTTGATGGTTGAGGGTTATCCCTTTTGGTTTGGATCTTTCCTTTTGTGCTTGGTGTTGGCCTCCTACAATGATTCGATAAATAAGCCCTTACAACCATGATTTAGAGATTGGACATTTAACCTGAATATCTATTTCAATCATCATGAAGGTGCATTTAACTTGTCAACCTAGGGATGTGAACTTGAAATGGGTCAGCACAGTATGTGCACTAGGAACTCAAAGTAGCCATTTCATTCTACAACTAAGGAACACACAATGCTGAAAGTAAATTGCTTAGAAGGGAATACCATAAATACCAATCATCAATCAACAACTACATCAACTAAAATGCATAACAGGGATGAAATTATGAGCAACAAATAGGGCACTACTCTGTCTACTTTGGCTGCAAGAATGGTCATAGAATGGAATTCTAGTGGCTGCAGGAACAGTCGGTGCCAAATTTCTAACTAATTACTAAATAATAAGTAATAATAAACTAATACTAAATTAAGAAGAAAAATTATTCACCAAGTGGGCCCCCTTGGATAAGTACCCTCTAAAACTAATTGGAACTCAGATTCTGAAACCCAAAATTTTATTTTATTCACTGTAAATCATGAGTACAAAAGAGTAATGTATCTGTATTACTAAAAAAATTGAGAATGCAAGTACAATATCAAATCGTGCAACCTCCTGAGGAAGGCGCATTGGATCTTTATTTATAATACTAGATAAAAAAGGCAGTCAACTCTATGATTGGGAGGATTCCATTTAGGGAAAACAAAGAAAGTGGAATGATGATGGTTACATGTGCATGGAATCTGGTCAGACATGCAGGTCCAAACATAGATTTAGAACAACAATAATGCTCATGCATGCTCAATCATTAAAGTCTACTACAAGGTAGTTACATATGGTTGCATGAGGAATCTTTTTCCGTTGACCTCCTTTGACCTCGAGCGATTCCTTTATAGGATGTTATGGTGCATGCTCAGCTGGCGGTGTCTTCCTCAACTTAGCATCTTTAAATTAAATCTGCATGACAACATCAATATGCACAATAACTGTACATCTATAAGCACCTTAAGGAGCATTCATTAACCAAATGCAAAATCAATATAGATAATCCACATAATATTCCAATGTCATGAAAACTTGCAGAGATAGGATTTAAGCCCAATGTCTATGGTTTGAGGGAAACATTATGAAAATATCAACATTTAACATCAAAGTGCATAAAAATTCCAAGAAATAAACTATAGATTCTACCCAAAATTGGACCAAAAACTAGGTGCATCACTCCCCCCAGCCTAACATTTTGTTGGTCCTCCAGCAAGGGAAGGGTTGTTGTTCTACTTGGTCAAGGCTCTAAAATTTTCAACTGATAGTTGTCCAACATTAGTGGCTATTGTGCATGAATTAAGATCCCAATAGAATCCTCCTAATCTATCAAATCTATTCCATCTTTGTTTTGCTACAACAAAGTCATATTAGTAGAATCTGAAGTTTGGCATGGGCCACATGAGGATGGGTGGCTGGAAAATTAGGGGAAGCCATGATCTCCCATGTGTTCTCCCAATACAAATATACCTATCAATCCTTTTTAGTGCTGCAACATAATTGTGGATGGAATGAGGCTCAACCTATTTCAGCTCATTAGTTAGGCTATTCCATCTTTGTGATAGACATCACTTCTCATAGTTTCCTCCTTTGTTGCTGTCTTTACCTCATACTCACTATAAATTGCCTCAATCCAAGGTATAATCTTGTTGCCATAACTAGGTATGAGAAGCATTATGTGCCATTCTCTATAAATATCCCTTGGGCTGCTTGATTCATCCCTAACGAGCAGAGGGATGTTAGACTCCAATTGCTTATAAGCCCCATGTTGTTGTCCCCAACTAATATCATTTTGTACCCAAGACATAAATTCCCTTAATTGAACATCCCCAATATACAATAGTGGATTCCAATCATGGTCTTGAGTTACAACATAATTAAGCAAATAAAAATCACATAGAAAATTCTTCATTTTAGGTGAGGCAATCTTATAAGCATTGAAAAATTCAATAGGGGTGTCAATAGAAGGATTCAAACCTGAGGCAATCCTTGAAAACTTAAAAGAGAGATATTTCTCTTTCAAGAGTAGATCATAGACTCTTGGAGGGGTTCTACATTCCAAAATCTATGGTGCCAAGGTTTCCATATCATCCACCCTTTGCTTCAGGGTGACAATTTTTGCATCCTTATCTTCAATCTCCTCATCCCTCTTTTGAATTTTCTTCAATTTCAATTTTTCCTTTTTCCATTCTTCCTCTGTCCTTTGTATTTCTTTCCATAAATTCAAAATTTCCATATTTACTATAAAATCAGGAGGATTATGAATTCTTACCAGTCTTTTTGTCGATGATGGCTCCTTGAATGACACTATCTGCATGGACTTAGGTTGTCCAGTTATCTCTGGCTGCAGGGGTACTATCTCTTCTTCCACTTCTTGCTGCAGGGGCCCTCATTCTTGTTTTTTCTGTTGCTGTAGGAACTCTTGCTCTGGTTCTAGCGATTGTTGTATAACTTCTTGCTGCTGGACTTCCTGCAAGTGTATCCAAAACTTGATCAATGAAGGGTAAGGGAAAGTGGTCCTTCTTGGTGGCAACATTAAGTTCCCTATAATCAACAAAAACTCATCATTTCCCTCCTTTCTTAGGCACAATCACTAATGGAGACACCCACTAACTATTTGAAATAGAGTAGATAAATCTTGCATGTAGTAATTTTTGTTGTTCTCCTTTCACAAATTCTCTTAGTCAAAGGGTAATTCTTCTTTATGGTTGTCTTACTGGGGTGCAATCATATCTGATGTAAATTCCATGTGTACAAATTTTAGGGTCCAATCCCTTTGTATCTTGATAACCCCATGCAAATGCATGTTGATGGGTCCTTAATAGGTTTTCCAATAACAATTGTTGTTCTTCATTTAATTTACTATTAACATTCAGATATTTTTCTTCTGGCACCTGTACTTGTGTAGTTAACTCTATCATGGCTACTTCATTAACACATGGTACCTTTAGTTCATATGGAAACAATGTATGGGACATACCTGTTGTTGTAGGAAGTATGTCTATAGGAATAGTGGTTGCAAGAAGAGTGGTTGTAGGAAGAATGTCTATAGGAATAGTGGTTGTAGGAAGAGCAGGAAAAAGTTTTTTGACTGGAGTAGCAGAATGAGATGATGCTTCCTCCACTTCACAATGGTTCTAAATGATGTTAGCTAATACTTCATCCTCATCTTGGAGTTGCATAAAAGAGCTTCTTCCTAGCAACATAAGATTCACCACACAATTAACTTCCTTGTCCTCTTCACCAACATGTGGCCATATGGGATTATCTTTACATTAGATGGCTGAGCGGGTGGATAAAGAACAAAAGTTTTAGTGCTCCTCCCATCTGAAATGGTTAAGTCACCTGACCGACATCCAATGTATGCATTTGTAGTTTATAACCAAGGCCTTCCAAGAATAATGGGATACCACGTAGTGTATCTTTAGGAGAAAGAATCATAAAGTCTGATGGGTATTCCCAAGAGTCTATAACTACCACAAGATCCTCCACTACACCATCAGGCTTAACAATAGAGCTATTAGCAAGCTACAGGATAGTAGGAGTAGATCTCATGCTTGCAATGTTTATTTGCTATAGAATGTCTTTGGTCATTTCATTTATTGCTGCCCCTAAATCAATCAGAGCATTCTTTACTTGGACCCCATTTATAACAACTGTTACCATAGGACTACATGGCTCATTAAACTTGGAGATAGTCACTTTTCCTAGCATGATGTCAGCTAGTTGTCCCACTAGATGGACTGTAGTTGAATCCTTTTTCCTACCTGGCTTCTTGAGACATGCCTCCTTGATTTCCTTGTCATAGATTGAAACATCCTTTATGGACTGAAATAGAGGTATCTAGACACATAAATGCTTCAACTGATCCAAGATATAAAAATTTGGATCCTCCCTTTCTTCCTTCTTCTTCAAAACTTCCAATCTCTGAGGAAATAATGGTTCTTGTTCAGTCTTCTTGACTTGGACTAGTTCAAGACTTTTAGGTACACTTGGCTGAATGGGATCATTCAAAATTTCCTCCTCTTCCATAGGAAGCTTAGTGATAATGGGCTTGTAAGGGGTTGGTAGAGTAGTTCTTGATGTAACTTACAATCACAACATCTGTAGGGAATTGATTTGAATCAATAGAGTATATAGGTTGCTGTTGTGGTTTGTTATTTGGATTGGGTGTGGGATGAGTTGGTAGCTGAGTAGGTTTAGGTGCATTTGAGCTTGGATTAGTAGGTGGAAGCATTATAGTAGGCTACTGGGGTTGAGAAGTTGGATACATGTAACTAGTTGTCTGAGTAGGCCATTGTTGTCCTCCTCTACATTGATTTATTTGTTGTCAATTTCTTGAAGGTGGCTACCAATGCCCTTGAAATTGTTGCCAATTTCCCTGAGGTTGCTCCCATTGGAGTGGAGAACTTTGATGACTGTGCCAAGCATTTGGAGGGTTACTCTATGTTTTCGGTGGATATCCTCCATTACTGGATGGATATGGGGGCTGCCATTGGTTACCAGATGAATAGGAATTAAGATATGGCCCAACATAGGATAGTGGATCTGGTGGCATACCTTGTCTTGGAGCGCAAGGATTCCTTTGTGCAACATAGTAGACTTGGTTTTCTTCAATCTAGATTGGCTTGAACTCAGGTGGAATCTGCTTTCTTTCAATATTAACTACCGTCTTGCATTTGTAGTCCTTCTTTTGTTTGCAGTGGGGGCAATACTCTATCAACATTGCCTCTGCCTCCTCTTGCTTCTTCTTGGCCTGAAGTGTATCTAGCTGAGTAGATAGATTATTTATAATGTCTGTCTTGAATTCTACCAACAAATGAGTAATCTCCATTCTTGAAACTCCACTGGTAGTTGACTTAACCATGGAAGATTGGTAAGCTCTCCCCTTCTTTGAAGCTGCCCTAGAGTAGTTCTAGCATATTTTCTTGATATCTTCCCAAGGAACTTGGGAGATATCTCCTCCTCCCATGAGTTCCAAGGAATTAGTGCAACTATCATTGATTCCTCTCAAGAAAAGATCCTTTTATTAGTCTTCTTCAAGTGTATGGTATGGACATTTTTGTAGGAAAAACATAAACCTTGTAATGTAATCTTCAAGGCTCTCATCTTCCTTTTGTTGCATCTTGAAAATGTCAGCTCCTCTTATGTTGCTACCCCTACAATATTCCTTGTATTTCTCAAGGAATTTTATCTTCATGTCTTCCCAAGTTTCCATAGTATCTCTGCCTAGGTTCATGAACCATCTTAATGCAACCTCTTTTAGAGTGGTAGGAAATATTTGAAGCCTATGGGCATCAGTAGTATAATCATAACTCCTACAGAGTATGTCAAACTCAAATAGAAAAGTATCAAGATCTTTTGTGACAAGTCCATAAAACTTGGGGAGTACTGAGGTAGGAATGTTCTTGATGTTTTCAACTTCATTCTAATGGGAAATGGGGAAAGGAAAAGTTGGTTGGTTAGGTCTATTCCTATTTGCATCACCCATGCCTTCTTGATGTAGTTCCAAAGCAAAGGGGTTATCAAGCTGATTTTGATCTTCAGAGGAGACTTCAGAGCTAGTTAGATCAGGATATGCATCAACAAAGGGGTGTTGATCTTCTTCTTCTTCTCTTGGTAGCTTCTCATATTCAACTAGTTGGAATGGATTAGGATTTTTAGGAAGGAATCTCCCATAAGCATCCTTTTTCCTTCCTTTATGCATGTGGCATCACTCACTATCAATTAGCCCACACAAAGAATTGGTAAAGAATAAGGGGGGTCATTAATTCCTAAATGAGGATATACTAAGAACAACTTCCATAAACACTACAACAAGAAAAGCTATCAATGACTCCAAAATACTCCCTAGTTTGACACCATCCCCAACAAAGGTGCCAAAAATGTTGGCCTCCTACAATGATCTGATAACTAATCCCTTATAACCGTGATTTAGAGATTAGACATCTAACCTGAATAGCTATTTCAATCATCATGAAGGTACAACTTGTCAACCTAGGGACATGAACTTGAAATGGGTTAGCACAGTATGTGCATTAGGAACTCAAAGTAGCAATTTCACTCTACAATTGAGGAACACACAATGCTAAAAGTAAATTTCTTAGAAGGGAATACCATAAATACAAATCATCAATCAACAACTACATCAACTAAAATGCATAATAAGGATGAAAAAATGAGAAAAAAATAGGGCACTACTTTATCTGCTTTGGCTGCAAGAATGGTCACAGAATGGAATTCTAGTGGTTGCAGGAACAGTCGGTGCCAAATTTCTAACTAATTACTAAATAATAAGCAATACTAAACTAATACTAAACTAAGAAGATAGATTAATCACCAAGTGGGCCCCCTTGGATAAGTATCCTCTAAAACTAATGAGAACTAAAATGCTTGAACTCAAAACTTTATTTTAGTCACTATAAATCATGAGTACAAAAGAGTAATGCATCTATAATACTTGAAACTTGAGAATGCAAGTACAATATCAAATCATGCAACCTCTTGAGGAAGGAGCATTAGATCTTTATTTATACTACTATCTAAATAAGATAGTCAACTCCATGATTGGGAGGATGCCATTTAGGGAAAACAAAGAAAGTAGAATGATGGTGGTTACGTGTGCATGGAATTTGGTCAGACATGTAGGTCCAAACATAGTTTTAGCACAATAGTAATGCACACACATGTTCAATCATTAAAGTACACTATAAGGTGGTTACATTTAGTTGCATGAGGAATCTTCTGTCGTTGACCTCCTTTGACCTTGAGCGAATCCTTTGCTAGACCTTATGGTTCATGCCCAGTTGGTGATGTCTTCCTCAACTTAGCATCTTTAAATTAAATTTGCATGGCAACATCAATACGCACAATAACTACACATATATAACCACATTAAGGAACATTCATTAACCACATGCAAATTCAATATAGATAGGCCACACAATATGCCAATGTCATTAAAACTTGTAGAGATAGGATTTAAGCCCAATGTCTATGGTTTGAGGGAAACATTATGAAAATATAAACATTTAACATCAAAGTCCATGAAAAATTCCAGTAAATAAACTATAGATTCTACCCAAAATTGTACTAAAAACTAGGCTCATCACTTGGTGTTTTAATTTTTGAGTTCCCTATCGGGAAAGGATAATGTTGTGTGGGAATCCAGTATTCCTATTGGGAAACAATTACTTGGAAGCGTTGGAAAATAATGTAAGTGTGTGAAAATCATATTTCACATCCTTAAGAACAACTCTATGCTCTGATATGTCAACACTGAGTCAGTTTGAAGTGGGTTCATCCTCTGTAAAAGAGAATGGGAGATGTTATTGGTGATTCCCCTTTGGAATCGAAGAAAAGAAAAGTTATAACTGAAGAAGTCATTGTATTTTTGGAAGAGAAGGAAAAAGAATCTCTAGGTAGATTTGAATCCTCTAATCTAGATGACATTCAGTCAATGTTGGTTAAAGGAAAAATGAAGAAGATTGGTGAAATATGGAATGCAGCCTCTCCTGTTGACAGACTGAAAATTGATGATGCCCTAGTAGATTATCTACTTCGAAAAGGTATTGACGTATCAATTATCTCTAACTCCCTACCAAAAAAATTAGTTGAGATTTTTGAAGAAAGAATGTTGCTTGAATGTCTGGAAGGACACAAGTTTGAAGCCTTCGTTGAAAAAAATGTAATAAAGTGAAGTAGAGACTGTCTGAACTTATATTGGAAACAAAGAAATGCATTAAAGAAATATCAAATATTTACAAATATTCTCAGGTGGTTTGCTGTGGTAGATAATTTCAAAAGTAGAATTGAAGCAATTGAATATGAAATGAACAAATATTGGAAAGAACTCTAATATATTTGAAGACAAAGAAGGGAAACAAAGGTTGAGAGTTGGCAAACTGCAAGATGAACTAATTGTTGTACAAAGATAAAGAGATGATGTGGTGAAATCCTGCTAGCTCCTTAAGGAGATTGCTAAGGTCCAGTTAGACCATCTTTTTAGAATACTTGTTGATGCAGAAGAGTGTGAAAAACAATGTTCATATTGGCCATCTTCTTTTACTCTGTTGGGCCTATTGGAAAGCATCTACACAAGAGCTACATTCAACTAGAAGAAGTTGTGTCCAATTCTCAAAGAAAGGTACAAGAAGGTGTTTGAGGTGAAAAGTGTCATTTTTACTTGAATCCTTAATGCTCAATTTCTGTTGTTTTTTTTCTTTGGCGAAGAAGAAAAGGAAGAGGAAAAGGAATTTGAACAGAGTGAAGTTAAGTGAATTGTTGTTTGAAATGTTTTGGATGGATGTAAGCTTTTGAAGAATTGAAATCTTTTTGTAAATTATGATGTCACCATGTTTACATCCTTTTTGGCTGCCCTTTTCCATTGATGTCAAAGAGGGAAATGTTGGAGAGTTTTGGGAGAGATTGGAGGAAAGTTTTTGAAAATTTTGGCACATTTTTCCATCAATGAAAAAGGGGGAGATTGTTGGAAGAATGGAGAAGAATAATTATCTCTATAGTTTTGTGTTGTCATTGATGTCACCATGTTGTGATTACAAGTCTAAGTCAGTGCTTGATCTAGTATTTTGTTCTAGTATCTGAACTAGTATTCGAGTTGCACTCTCCAATATTCTAGTCTGTATTCCTCTATAGTTGAAAGTTATTGTTTGTAGTTTTGGGAAATTGTTTATTGTTACTGAAGGCATGGATGTTCAAAATATTATGTGCTTTGGTGATAGTACGATGTAATGGCATTATTCTTTTGGTTGCTTTTTAAATTGAAGTATATTACTAGATGACTTCTTGTGTTAATTGTAATACGGTGAATTAATTTTTCTATGGGGATATATCTATCTTAGTTCTATGCTGACATGATGTAGCATGGTGGATGTATGAATTGCTTTTTGGAAATATTTTGTGAATGCTTGGAGCCAATAGTTAGCATTTTTGTTAAATATGAAATGTATCTAATTAGGCTGACCTAATTGATGCTTGTAGATGAATCAAGTATATTTATTGGACAGGGTTGAAGATTAAAGTGTGTAACGATAAGGCCATTGTGAATGCGAAGTTGAAGAAGAGAAAAATTGATGAAGTGTTTTAAGTCTATCTATTGAGCATCACTAGAACTATATCAAAACTTGTTAGGTGCATCATTCTTAGTTCATTTGGGCTGTAAAACCCAATTTTGTTTTGTGAATATTTTTGTGGGCAGTGAGCCTCCCTTGTAAGCAGTGAGGTTTTCTTTCTAGATAGTGAGTTATTCCTTGGTAGTGAGCCTTTTATTTTTAGTTTGAAACTACTTTATATTGTGAGTTAATCCTCACCGTAGTTTTTCCCTTGGTTTTTCCAAGTAAAAATATGGTGTTCATTATGTTGATTTAATTTCTGTTATTTATGTTTCATGATCATACTTAATAACATAATAGAGTGGTTGCAAAATTGATAAGTGTTAAAGTTTTAAGTTAGAATTTTGTGATAACTGATTCACCCCCCCTCTTAGTTGTCTGGTGCTTGTTTAATATTCTTATAAAAATATGAAACCTTTTAAATTATTCATAATGGTTATTCAATCCACCTTGACTATTATCCTCACCAATCCCCAAAATTAGAGAAGAACAATAATTTTGACCATACAATTCTCACTTTCATGGTATTTGTTCAATCACGGCTTAAATAATTCTTAGAATTTTGAACTCCCCTATTGTTGCATATTTAAATGACCTTGCACACTTATCTGGTTTATCAAATATCCCCCCTTTCATACTTGATCTTTCTGCCTAATTATATGGGGCTCATTCCTCTTTTGAGTTCAAATGTAAATCTCGTCCTTAAGGTATTTCGTCTATGCATCCCCCATCAAGATTACATAAATATTAAGTGATGAGGAGAATATAAAGGACAAACGACTTGAGGGGAAGCATGAAAATTGATACTTGTGGAGATTGCGAGGTCTTGTAGCACATAGAAACAAGGGTTGTAGGCTCCAAGGTGCGGGAGGGTGCATAGCAAATGTCATTAAAGAATTGTCTTCATGGGATGAAAGCCAGCACAAGAAGTCCTGATTCCCATAATACCTTCTCCCCCTTTGCCTCAACAGTTACTCATAGTATAGGTACAAGAATCATATTTCAAGAATTTGTATTCTCCCTCTGAAATGATCTAATCCCTCCTATGTTGACACAACATATAGGTAAAACTCATGGTTCTCTTAAAGAGATAGCCCACTAAGATAGCTCGTATACTTCCATCATTCACCCCATTGTCGATATCTATGAGAGTTCATGTTCAATTCATGATCCTCCTAGGATTCAGTGGTGTTGCTCATTACTAAGGTAGTAGTACCAACATGTGCATAGGGTGCATGAAGACGAATAATGTTGGGCTACCACCAAAGTCTCCTTTCAACGATCATTTTCCTATCTTTAATGTAAAACCCCCTGATGGAGCTTGTGAGATTCTGAGGGATTTCAACTCAATTCTCCTGAGCCTAGCTTCTATTCTAAACCCTTGTCCCCAAGTGGGTAGGGTTTTTAGCTAGAAAATGTGCCAACGTTATATTTTCATGTTGAATTGTTTAGTCAGTCATCAGTTTCTTAGGTTATCTTTCGATCCATCCATCTCGTTTGCTTACCAACCCTATTTGCTTGAGTAACCGGTTACACTTTTCCCACCGTGTCAAATATTTTTTAAGGTTGGATTTAAAATTTTAAGTCACTAACCTCGCGGTCTTGTCACCATTGGCTAAGCCAAGTCTTGTCCATTTAATGCTAACATCATGTATTGTGCAACTTTCAAGATTTGGAGATCAAGGATCAAATCTAGACCGTACTCCGCTAGCTCGTGAGAGTTAAGTGCACACGCGATAAATGCAGTGAGGTTAGAAAGAAGCTAACACGTTTCCTAGGTACAATGCATGACCCACTCCCCACTATTGATCCCATGTCCTGGCATCTTCAACAAGTGGTCGAGATCAACCAGATAGAGGAATCCTCACCATTCCCTATTGGATCACTGAATGAAGGTGAATGATGATTAAATCTAATGAGATTAGTGAGATCTCGACACCTATTCCTCACTCACTCAAATGGTGGAGCCCACACATAGCAATGGTGTCATCCGACATGGATAGGAATGATTGGTTGAAAACAATTTAGTGAAGCACCACTGGAAATCAAAGGAGGTCAAACACAAGCTGGCTGTTCGATCATCGATCAAGATGCAAGATCAATGGATCACATTCAAAGTTGGAAAATGACACCTAATGGTTGTTTCTACTCTACACGACTAGCATACATTAATGGCTAACACTCCGCAGAGTGATCGAGTTGATCTCAACTCATGTGGATATGCGAATGCTAAAGAATAATTAACATATTTCCATGCAAATGGGAATTAAATGGCAGTGGTACACCTTCCAATGGGATGCTAGAATTATGCATGTGTGATACACACTAAATGTGAATGATATTGTTTCATTTGATAAATACATCAGAGGAGGTTGTTATTTTCATCATTATTATTCAATAGTTAAGCATTTTCTTGTGTGAGAAGAGAAAGATGAGTGAACCAGTGAGAAGGTCAGTTCGTTTGAATTCATAAGGGTCTAGCCTTGGATCACAGGAAGCTGCTCCTACTATGGAAGTAGGTACTTCTTCTAAGCCTAGATTGGCACCAAGAAGATGTAGTCATCGACTGTAATTCTAGGGTGGTGTTTCTGAAGAAGTGAGCGACAAAGGAAAACATCTAGTGTAATCTCTAATTGGGTTGAAGTGGAAAGTGAGATATGGGTGTGGATCCTATGGATGCCAGTACTCTACTATCAACATTATGAGCACCTCCTCTAGGAATAGTGATTCATATATTGATTTTTCCTATGCTCGGTACTTTGAACAGATGAATGCGAGCTTGCCCTCAGATGAGGAGGTGATCTCTGTGTTGCCGCTAGCAGTCAAAACCCCAAGTGGGCATACATGGAGCATATCTGGGAAAGAAAAGAAGGAAGAGGAAGCTGAGGTTTCTTCTCTTCCTCTTGTAGCAACAAGGAGTGGTTGGGTATGTACCGTGGACATGAATTTGGTTGTGGTGGTGTGAGTGGTAAATGAATTTACTATGTTTGAAGTCTTCTTTTTGCTGGCGTTTATGAATTTCACTGTGGTGGCTTTTTGTTTTGTATTCATGGAAAAATGGTTGATGATTGGACATTGATTGTGCATCTCCATGGAATTTTGGATGTCTGGTTCATGAGGCTCAGATGGAGTCAAGAGAAGTTTTCGCAGTACTTTGCATTCTCTTCCCCAAACTCTTTCTTGTTATACTGGTTTTTGCAATTTCAACATGTGGGTTTTGAAATTCAAATCAAATTCAGCTAAAATTTTGATGAAATGATCATTTTACAATGTAATTGCATTTGGGTCCGAAGCTTGTTGCTCCCTATTGGTATAAAGGGAATTCATGATTCAAATGCAAAAGAGAGGAGAAGAGGAAGGAGATAGAAAAGAAAATAAAAGGATAGATAATAGAGATATATCAGGCTAGGCCTAGGCTAGTCCATATATGATATAGTGATAGGAATGGAGTAGCATGCCTATTTTGAGCTATTTTGGATAAATATATACATATTATCCTAAAGTTGTTATGCAAAATTGATCCATGAATATAAATGCAATTTTAGCTATGATGCATTTTCTCTCCTAGTGTGGGTTTGAGTAAATTTTGGATGGAATTGTCATATAACATTTTCATTCTTCTTTTGAACTTAAATTCAAATGTATATCTCAGTTTTGTGCCTTGATTCAAGTAATCAATTAAATGCTCAATTAGAGTTATAGATTTACAATTATTTTCTTGGGATGTGGTAAGAAGTTGTGCATCACAAATTTTATGTCTCATAATGCAAAGTTGTTATGTAGATAATCCTTTCCATTAGGATTTGAGATCATTTCTGCATTACTGGTGTAGACATCAAAAATATATAGATTGATATCGCACACTTGATCCTGATTGAATAACATCGCTTCATCCTAAATTATCCCTCTATCTAACCATTTAATCAAATAGCCTTATTTGATTAAAGTCATCATAATTCCCATTTTAATTAAATAAATCCCTAGATTTAATTAAATCATCATCTCTATGTAATTAGCTAGGTCATTTCATCTTCCTATCTTTGTTTAATTAAATAATCCATATTATTTGATTAAATCTCTAAAGTTCATCTAATTAAATTAAATAAATCAACCATTTATCTAATTTAATCTAACATCACCCCCTTTGGTTAAATAAATCAAAAATATTTATTTAACTAAGCCTAAATCATTCTCTTCTCATTTTGAATTATTTAAATTGTAGCAAAATCCTAAAGGCAAAGGAAATGGTCAAATCAACTAACATCATTTAAATTAATCCAAATCTTGCCCTGAAAATTTAATCCTAATCCACTCCAAATCCTCTATATTTTGCAACTTGCACATGAAAATCAATTTAATTGATTTATAAATCATCTATTTTCATTCAAAAAAGGCATCAAAGATGGAATATTTCTCAAATTTGAAATCTCCCCCCAAAAGGACTTGTCCCTTCCAACAAAGCATCTAAAATCTCTTACATGTCCTTTTCTTGAGCCATGTGCATTTGCTTCACCTTTCCCCTCATCCTTCAAGCCATATTTTGAATTTGAATCTCCCCCCTCTTTGCACATTCTTCAAAACTTGCACATCCTCCATTCATTCACATGATGACATGTGGCTTCTTCTCATTTGTTGAAGATTAGTCCCACATTTCTCTATTTTGATCATCTCCTCAACTTAACATTTAATAAATAAGAGGCTCATCCTTCATTTCTATCATCCACAATCTAAGTAAACTTACCATGCTCAAATATTTAGTAATCTCCATCCATATTTACAAATTTTTAGCTAGGTTATGTAGATTTTGGTCTTGAAGCACTCACCATCCTTCATCAAAGTGGATCATTCATCAACATTCATCAAGCTTGCATCATTGGAATTGGGAAAGGGCTAATTTTCACATCAAATTGGCACCAACTCCCTCAAGAGATTGAGAGTTTGTTTGGTTTTAGAATAGGATTTGATATTTTGTTTCAAGTTTAATGTTTTCTTCATTTTGTTCCTCTTCTTTTACATTCAAATGAATTTCTTGAGGAATCATGATTTTAACCTTACATTTAATCTAATAAGTTGATTGTTTCTTGTGTTTTGCAGGTGTTAGAATCTTGGTTCACAACTGGTATTGTGTATATGACTCCATAGCCCAATTCAATAAGACACTAATTTGTTTCCTTTAGAGATTTTCTTAAGAGGCTAATCAAATTATTCTAAGGTGACTGACCTAGATTCATAATTTGAATTTTTTTTTAAATTTCAAAAAATATTTACATAAATCTTATATTCATTTGTCATACATGAGGGAATTTGCTGAAATGGTAGAAAATTACTTAGAAACTAGCCAATTTCATAGTATACTTTGCATATTTACCTTTCAGTTAAAATGATCTATGAAAGAGATGTGTTCCATCAAGTAAATTTTAAATGAACACCAATAGGGATACCCTCCTTGGTCCCACAGAGCCTAAAGTGTAGAAGATCTCAGTCTCTGACTAGATTTTGTTAGTTGGCCAGTCACTTTCAAGAGTTTTGAATATAGGAAATGGAAATTCCTTAGAAGTTCCTTTAGATGCATTGAAATAAAAACCAATAGAATGGCGACTCTGCTAGGGATACACTCAAATGTCTAGTTGTAGATTGTCTTATCAAAGAGTCATTCCACTCTCGATACAGTTCTCATTGAAGAGTTTAGAAATAGAGTCATATTGTTTGTATTGAGTCATAACATTTGACATTCATATGTGGGTGGATCTGGACATCTTTGTTTAGATAATTGAAAAATCCCTTGAACCTGGAGAAGATATATTGTAGAAAAGATTGAAGGATGAGAGTGTGACTCCATTGTTGAAGAAAAACCTGAACGAGATTTTAGTTTAAAAAAAATTTCATGAATTTGAAATTCATTCCTCTATAAAGCAGGTGGCAACTCTGTCCAAAGAACTAGTTGAATTGTAAAGAAGCTTTCAAAGATTTGCTAAACTAGCAATCAAGAAGAAGGTTGATAGCT